>MQRK01230771.1:2376-12568 GCA_001938485.1 Girardia tigrina
TCCACATTATGATGAATCTTTCAAAATATCCTTTTTCAGGATATTTTACTTGAGTAAAATCACCATTTTTTGTTATATTATCATTCAAAGATGAAAGAAATGAGTTGGAATTTTCAAAAGTAACCCAGCAGTTATTTTTGCAGATTTTATGGTAGTGCAAGCAGTATGGTCATTAATTTTATATCTGAAATCTGTCCACATTTTTTTCTATTAACATTTTTGGTTTGATAGTTTCAAGATTAGTTTCTGCAAGAACTTATCTCAGACAGCCATTTTGATGTACTCCAGTGAAATTTAAATCACATGTATGAATCATGTTGCTTGATCTCACAATGCACATTGCAGACTCTAGCTTAACTCTAGCAGTGACTTTAAATTGACATGTAGAACCGCAACCGAAGTTTATAGTTTTTTACTTCTGTGGATTCTTTTAAAATTGAGGCCCAAGCGAAGAGCCACTTTGGTGAACTCTATTTATTTGTTCTTGTATTTAATTGATCATTATTTTAAATTATTTGATCAGCATTTTTTTCTTTAAAAAATCAGTAATTTAAATAAATTAAAAGTATTTTTTAATTGATCAGTATATATTGATCAATTCACGATTGATCAGTATATAAAATAACCAATCTGTAATAAAATATGTCAATATTTATTTTATTGATTTGATTAGTAATATAATTAATTTGATTGATAATAAAATTGATTAACCGGTATTATTTCGACACCGAATGTATATGATAATATTTTTTGTAGTAAATTTTGTCGCCGAATTTGTGTTAATATTTTTTGTATTTTAGGAATTTTAGGAATTTTTAGCAATTTTAGCAATTTTAGGAATTTTAGGAATTTTACCAATTTTAGGAATTTTTAGCAATTTTAGGAATTTTTATTTAAAAATATAATAAAAAAATATGTTCAAAAAAATAAATAAAAAATGAGTGAAAGTCCTTTTTCACGTAAATTATTATTAAATAAAATGGAGATACAATATCTCGAAGGAGTATCAAAATTTGAAAAATATGACAATCTTCCATTGCATTATTCGTCACTCGTTCATGGGTTAAATTTACTTGATGACTTACGTCTGCCATTTCCTTACTACTTGTACCCTCCAGTTTTAAAAGGTACAGAAATCACTTTCGGAAAAAGTGACAAATTTGAAGAAAATTGATGAAAATTTAACATTTATCTTAAAAGCTTATTTTATTAACTGATAATTTTCTTGATTATTTTAATGACAATTGGTCTAATCAATACAAGTTCTAATAACATATAATAATTATAATTACTATACACACAATAGCTTACGATGACATATAATAATAGTAAACTTTCAATAAAATAAAATAATTAATGTGCTTACAATAGCTTACAATAGCTTGCAATAAAATAAAATAATAAATATACTTAAAATAGCTTACGGTCATCATAATTTCAAAATCATCATTTTTTCAAAACTAAGTGAGTTTTTTATTTTTTAATGTCTTATATATAGAGTTGGTCTATCTTTATCATAACTTATTGGAATTTGATTATTTCAAACCAATAGCTATGGTAAGGAAAAGCCAACTCTTTAATCACCCATTATTTTATAATTATTTTTAAGTTTTTAATATTTTAGTTTTTTAATAATTGAAAAAAATTGGAAATGGAAATTGATGAAATTGAATATGATTCTATTGTCAAAGGCTTTCATTTATTTTGTGATGAAGTTGAATCACTAATCCCCCAGAAGAAAAAAAGATTCTTTCGTGTCTAAGAAAAAGCATTTTATTGCAAATATTTTAAAAGAAAAACCTAAATCAACCCTTCAATTCTCTCAAACTATGACATGTTCAGATGTAGACACAGAAGGTGATAAATTGGGTGAAAACAATTTAGAAATAAAAAAACTAAAGGTTAATAATGAACGAAAAATACTAAAATCTCGAAAAATACCCAAAGATTTGCTTATAGAAAAAATTAATAAGATCCCATCAAATGTCAATCAAAATAAACCAACTATAAACCCAAGTAATGAGTTTGATACTTCCATTCTAAAGAATTTATGCAACTCCATTATTCTCAGAAATTTCGAAACATGAATATTCTATGAAGGTGAAATATTATGAACTGGGAATGTATTTATTATATTCTAAACGATACTGTGAATTCAAAATATTATCTTTTATAGATTTTATTGAATCACATCTTACAATAAAATCCTTATCGCAGAATATTACCTATATTCGATTTTACCAAATCTGTCAAAAATATAATTGTCTAATATGGAATGAAATAACAATGACGGAAATAATGCATAATTTGAAGGAAATTGAAAATATCCTTAAAGGATGTTCAACGGAAATTAGTGATGCGTAAACCGGTTAACCGATTTACGGTTGAATGACTTTTTATTTATATATTTTATTAAATAACAATAAATTAGTTTAACTTTTTACTTTTTTTTGTTTATATTTTAATTTATGATTTATTACTATAAACTTATTTTAAGAGAAACTAATATAATTTTTTTATTTTAATAAAATGATTAGGCTATGCTGTTTTTGTATCACAACAGTTTGTACTGAGAAATCTTATATCTACATGTCAGAAAAAAAAGATATAAGTTCTTTGTTTTCGTCGTTTGAAGTATCTTCTCTAATTTTGATAAATTACCTCTTCGAAAATAGATCTATTTATTTAATTCACACATACTTTATTAAAAAAATTCGAAATAAATCTTTAAATATTTTTTCTTAAAAATGAGTAGTTATTTTTGTGCAACATGTGGAAAATTTGTTTCAAAAGCTAATAAAGCTAGGCACGAACAAACAAAGAAACATCTAAGTCTTTCTCCAAAAGGAGGAGACCTTCAAACACTTTCAAAAAAGTTACCAGACTTTCCATGGACAAAATATAAAGGAGAACATCATCTTCCGGGCTACGCTTATGCAGGACCTGGAACACGTTTAGATATTAGATTAGACGAAAATAATAATCCAAATCCTGGAGAAGAACCAATAAATCGTGTTGATAATGCATTTCTAAAACATGATATTGCTTACAACAATGAAGATATTCGTTCAAGACAAAAGGCGGATATCGATTTAATTCAAGATTTAAACGAAATTAAAAAGCCAACCTTTGGAGAAAGAATTGCAAGAACACTTGTAAAAAATGCAATGAAGTTGAAAATTATGTTTTGTGGGGAAATATCTGATAAAAATGAACTTCTAGCACAAGAATTACAAGTTAAAATTTTTAACAAAGATGATATTTGGGGAGCAGATTTAGTTGAAATGAAAAAAGAAGAAGATTATAAATATATTTTAAGTATTATAGACTTATACACAAAATATGCATGGGCTTTTCCTTTAAAAAATAAAACAGGAAACACCATTAAAAATACTTTCGAAGAGTTATTTGAAGAAGAACCAGAAAGAATTCCTAAAAAATTATATGTTGATCATGGATCAGAATTTTACAACAAAACATTTTTAGAGTTTTTAAAACAAAACAATATAGAAATTTATTCAACTTTTAATCAACCAGATGAAAGAAGTCAAGGACCTTCTCATAATCCAGTTATAAAAAGATTTAATAGAACTTTAAAAAATTTTATGTGGAAAAAATTTACAATTCAAGGAAATCAAAAATGGTTGAAGATATTACCTAAAGTGTTAAATTTTTACAATCATAAAGTTCATAGAACGATAGGAGTTTCTCCTGAAGAAGGATAATCAATAATCCAAAACAAAATCCAAGACAAAATCAGAGAAGAAATGACAGATATTATAAAAGATATCCCAAAATTTAAAATAGGTGATCATGTTAGAATTTTTAAATGGAAAAACTAATTTGAAAAAGGTTTTACCCATAAATGGTCTAAGTTTGTTATAAGTGAAGTCCACAAAACAAATCCTATAGTTTATTCAATTATTGATCTAAATGGAGAAAAAATATTAGGGAGATTTTATACAAATGAATTACAAAAATCATCTTTTTAATGTCTCATACTTTTTTCATTGTTTTTTTAAAAAAATATAATTTTCTAGTGAAAGGAAAAAAAATGGATATTCCAGATACTTTACCATGTGGTTTTTGTAAAACATCTTCATTTATTTTCCCAGAAGTGGAATATACTAGGGCTATAGAATCATTATGTGTAAAATGTGCAAAGATGAGAGAAATAGAATGGAAGAATTTACTAGATTTATTAATCATCCCCGGTCACAGATGTCGCCCATCAACATAAATATATATTTTTTAAATCATTTCAACAGTAAACATCTTTCCATTCTTTATCTGTATTTGACAATGTTTCTCTTCCAAAATTAAACAATATGCTTTTGCTTTAAACTCACTTGATTTTGTAATACGAACTGTAATATCACAACCATTTACAGATAGCTTTTCATCTTGTGCAGAAACATCAAAACAGAAAATTGAGTATAAATTTTTAAAATCTCTAATATTTAACTGTGGTATAACATTAAATTCTTTACACATTTTCACATAAGCTAAATACGGTTCCATCTGTTTATTTCCTACAGCATCAAACTCCATCTTATTTATAGGATAGTAAGAGTTATTAATCTGAACTCTTAAACTTTTTATAGCATTAGCTCCATCTTTTTGAATAAACAATGAATTATTTTTCTCAATTGAAGTAGTTAAATCTCTGAAAGCTACTAAAACATATCTAGGTCTAGAATTTGTTAAACTTACCTTCCAACTCATATTTGTACTTCCAACTGCAAGTTCGTTTGTTGTTATGTTTCTATTTAGAAAATTTACAGAAATTGGTTTATCTTTATTTAATCTTTCTAATAAAGTGACTTCACTTTTCGGATTAACAGTTAATTCAGGAATCCATAGTTCTAGCGATTCTAATTCAACTTTTCCTGTTGATTTGACTGCTGCTGCTCCAGTTCCGGTGCCAGTTCCATATAAAATATCTTCATCATTTAATCTTCTATTTAAAATAATGTTAATTGGTAACAAAAATACAATTCTATTATAATTTTCTAAAAATCCAAATAAGGTATTCAGTGGGAATCTTCCTTCAAGATGATATTCTTTATCGGCTTTTAGTTTATCATCACCTTGATATAATTCTTTTATTATTTTAAAGCTAGTGTTTTTTTCATCTCCTTTACCCGTATCTGGTATCCATCCTATCGATTCTCCATATGTTTCAGCTGTTACTTTGTCTAACATTACAAAATTTAACATACTTGAAAATTCTCCACAATTTCCTATGTTTTCAATTTCTGCTGATCCTAACTGCAGTCTCATATTTTCAAATATTCTCGGAAAAAAATTTTTTTCTAGAGTCACAGCTGAATCTGCAACAAATCTTGAAAGTTTAATCTTGTAATAAAAGAACGCTGCTGCTAAGTTTAAAGGATTACTTGTATGATTTATTTGAAACTTTATATCACCACTCTTATTTAAATTTTATATTTCCAAAAAGATAATATAACATTTACAAGAAAAAGAAGGAGGAATACTACCATTAGCAGCATTAATCCCCATAATCATGTCGGTTGTTGGTGGAGCAGCTGGAGGAGTTGCCGGAGTTGTTCAATTTGTAAAAGAAAGTAAAAAAGCTGATGCTCAGAAAAAAATAGCTGAAGAAGACGACGTTTGAAAGAAGAGAAGAAAGTTGGAACAAGTGGAACAATACAAGAAAAAGCGGCATCAGGATTATTTTTAGCTCCTTATCAAGGAAGAGGAATCTCTGATTATTTGAGAAATATTTTAAAAAGTTCAAATCTTCAAAATCCAGAAAAGAAAACCATTAAAACAATTCTTAAAAATTTGAAGCATGGAGTAGAAATTAAACATTCTGGAGATGGTTTATTCTTAAATCCTTATAAATTATAACTTGACTATACTTCATTATAACTTAATCATAACTTGACTATATCTGACGAAATCTGACGACGGAAGACGATAAGAAAAAGTTGATATTTTTCAAAAGGAACGTTTAAAAAAAAGGTATATTTTTTTCCATTTTAAGTGATAAAATCATGACTCTTTTACTACTTTTTGAATTATTTTTTTTTCGGATCTTAGTTAGCTAATATAAAAGTTAAGGTTTTCTCAAAATCATTAATAGCCACCAACCTTACCCCTGTATCAGCTCCATTATTTTTTCAAATCTTTTTGTTTAAAAATGAATAAATTTGAAGAAATTTTCTCACAAGTTGAAATAATAAACAATTTTTTTTTGAGAATTATAACACACTTATACAAGCTTCAATAGTTTCAAAATTTCCAAAACTTAAGATTGAGAATCCAAAACTGACTCAAGGGCAAATTTGTCAAATGATGAACACTTCCCCATCAACTCTTACGAGAATTCGAAAGGATTTAGATATGTCTTCACCTTACAGACATAGAATTCCACAAAAGAAAAAGGTAAAAAATAATCCATTTTTAAATCAAAATTCAAATGCAACTTCAAATATAAATTCAAATCAAAATTCAAACCCAACTTCGAATCCTGATTTCACATGCGGAAGTTGTAAGAAAATATGTAAATCAAAAGCAGGTTTATCAGTTCATATGCGTTCTTGTTCAAGTTCGATTGGAGCTGGAGATCAAGATATTTTATCAGAAAGTGAGTTAGACAGAAAAGCAAGGGAAATGCTTAATAAAATTTAATTATTTTTTTATCTTAAAAATGAGTGAAATAATTGAATATGTAAAAAATGATTCAGGTGTTTTAAATGATATAAAAACAGAATTAAGAAATTATTCTGTAGAAAACTTTAAAACAAAAGAAAAAATAGGAGAAAATCTAATTGCACAAAACATTGTATTAAAGAAAACTACTGAATTATTGATTGACGACAACTATGATTTGATAAATGAGAATAATATTGAGACCAAGTTTGAGAAGTAGATGAGAAAGAGCTAGCTCAAAAGAAAATCATGAATTTGAAGTAAATAATCTTAACAAAGGAGCCGTCGTTCTAAATAGATTACAAGAAAGAATGCGATTACAAATAGAAAGTAGTAAGAATTATTAAAGTAGATTAAGATAAAAAATATTATAATTGTAATCAAGAGACAAAAATATAAATTTTTAAGTTGTTTTATTTTTAATAATTTCTTATCAAACTAATCTGCATACTCTTCAAAGAATCTCAGTTGTTTAGATTCCATTTTTTAAAGCATAAAAATGATGTTTAACCTAGTTTTCAAGATGAATAAGATATCCTTCTCACATCATCCAAACTTACCAACATGTTTTAGGATGCTAATCGTTGGCTCTTCTGGGTGTGGAAAGACTAATTTATTGTTAAGAATGTTACTAACTGATAATTTTCTTGATTATAACAACTTAATAATATTTAGTAAAACATTGTCACAACCTGAATATCAGATAGTGTTTAATGGTTTTGAAAATAATTTAAGTAAAAAATCTATAAGATATATCTTCGAAAATCAAGAAACATTATTCAAAGATCCTGATCAGTCGATTGAAGAAGTTGTAGAACAGTATTCAATTAAACATCCTGATAACGAGAACATAAGTGTAAAGTTCTTTGATAATGTGAATGATGTCATTCCTGCAGAGAAGTTACCGAAAAATAAGAAAAATCTAATAGTTTTTGATGATTGTATAAATGAGAAGAACCAAAATATTATGGAAAAATATTTCACAAGAGGACGTCATCAAAATGTAAATGTTATTTATTTGTCACAATCTTGGTTTGATTTAGACAAACGTAGTATCAGAGCAAACTCTAACTATGTAATTCTTTTTAAATTGAACAAAAGAGACAAGAGTTTAATTTATTCAGATCTTTTAAGTAATGAAATTGAACCAAGTGATTTTGATGATCTTACAAAAGTATGGCAACAACGTTATGGTTATCTAGCATTCAATAGAGAAGGTGACCTAATTATACGAAATGATATTTTTAGTTATTAAAAATATTAAAAAATGGTGTTTGAAGAAAGATTAAAATATTTAAAAAAGATAGTGAAGGAACAAAAAGAAATAAAGAAAGGTGCTACAGATAAAGCAAATGAACATCTAAGTTTAGTTAATACAGTTGTTGCGATGGAAAAGATTAAAAAAGAAGCAGCTAAACAGATGGAAAGTAGTAATCAACTTCAAATAGAAAGCAATCTCAATCAAAATCAACTTCAAATTAAAGAGTACCCGACTTTCGAACCAAATATCTTAGACATTGCTACAATGATAGAAAACAAGTCTTTAACACCTAAGTTTCGAAAAAAATGATTATAAAAAATTAAATAATACTTTAACGATTAATGATAGAAAATTTGTTTTGAGAGAAGAAGATGGAAAAAGGTGGATGATTCCGGTTAATGATTTTGATGAAGAAAATCGTCGAAGATGGGAATTTAGTGATGAATTAAATAAGGTAATGTATGGCTATAGCACTGATGATGCTAGCGTTTTTAAAACATATGATGATATTTTAAAGGAAGTAAAGCTTGCTCAAGGGAAGAATTGTGATTATTATAGATATCTTAAAAATAAATTTGATGAAAAAATTGAAGAAATTGAAGGAGATGGTTATGATATTGAATCTAATCAAGAATACATCCACTATCTTCCAGATAACCCTATTTTATTATTTATCGAGTTAAGAAAGTTATTAGCTGCGAGGAAAGCAGGACATGACAATACTTACAATCAAGTAAATGCTATCTTGAAAAGATTATTAGAAACAAAAATTATCACAGCTGAAATGTATAAAAAGATTTTAGATAAAAATTATAAATAGATTTTAAAGAAAAAATGGTTTATTCAAGCATAGTTAAAAAAACAATTTACTCATCTAAGGGTAAAATAACATTTCCAGAAGGTGAGACTGCTACTGATATAAAGATTGGGTTACATTGGTTTTCGTGTTATAACACAATTTATAATATTACAGATGAAAATAATATGTTCCTATACTCTATAGATGATGGAGAATCATTTTTAGCTATTCAACTACCTACTGGTGGTTATGATTTAAATGGTTTAAATGATGAAATACAGAAAGAGGTGGGAGAAAAAAAATATCGTTTTCTATATATCGACATACAGCAAAAGTTATAATGGAACTTTCTGAAAATGTTCAAGTTGATTTTAAACATGGGTTTTATAAATTATTAGGTTTTGAAGAAAAAGTATTTAAAGAGAATATTAACATTGCTGAAAAAGTTCCAGATATCTGGCCTATTGATGAGATAAATATTTCTGTTGAAGGTATGGAGGATATGTTATATTCAATTCCTTTAAAAAATATTCCTTTTGGGAAAAAAAATTATCGAAAAAGTAAATTCACCCACATTTAAAGATTTTTTTCGTATTTCTAAATCTCACGAGTTTGAAATTAAATTTCTTGATCAAGATGGAAATTTAATTAAGTTTAACGGTAGTAGAATTCATATAGTTATGGAAATAAGGTATCCGTAAGGTTTACGCTCTAAATTTTTATATAAAAAATGGAAGATTTATTGAAAAAATTAATAAATTTACAATCAAATAAATTTTCAAGAACGATAGCTTTAACATCAGATAAATCAGATTTTAGAATTAGTTTTCCTGTTCCAATATCTTTAGATAAAGATTTAAATTATGAATTAGGTTTAATGTAGTTTTCTAGTTATAATAGCATTTATAACATCACCAAAGAAAATAATGTTTTTAGATATTCAAAAGATGGTGGTAAAACATTTTCAGGTTATAAACTAATTCCCGGTGCATATGAAGTAAAAGATATAAATTTGAAACTCCAAGCAGTTTTAGGTGATAAAAATTTCAACATGTTTCCGGATACTAATATAAACAAAGTTGTAATACAACTTCCTGAGAATTTTAAAGTTGATTTTACTAAAGAAAATAGCTTTCGTGAGGTAACAGGATTTGAGAAAAAAATATATAGGGATAAAGTTAATATAGGTGAAAATATTGGAAAAATAAGCAAAGGAAATAGTATAAACATTGAATGTGATTTAGTAAATGGAAACTGTAGTGACCTACTCTTTTATTATAATATAATTCCTATAATAAAAATTAAATCGATTTTGTTAATTGATGGATTTAACAGTTAAGTTGTAATAATAGTTTATTTTAAATAAATATTTATTATTATTCTCTGGAATTTTTACAAAAAGTGGGGATATCCAAAGAAGAAAAATCCTTCACAATTGGTGTCAGAAGTGGGAT
>MQRK01230772.1:0-10171 GCA_001938485.1 Girardia tigrina
ATTTTGATTTGAGAATTATAAAATCTTTGTTATACGAGGCGTTATAATTTCCAATAAGATTATTCGCCTCATCCATTTTCATGTAGAATTTCGTATTAAAAGAATAACTAGAAAATCATCCTTTGATGATTCTAATTGTCACAATCTTTTTTTTAAAAAAAATCATAATTCATTAATCTCTGGAGAGTCAATATTTGAGAATTTTAATTGCTAATGTAAATAACATAATTTCGAAATGAAGAATTTACGGCGTGATCATAAAGAATGTCTCACACATCTTTTAAAAGAGGCTTATCTCGTAATCATCGTTTTTCAAGATCATGCAACAACCTTGATCGGTTGGAGAGTGTACAATTGTTTCTATTGCTGATTGATGACGTCCCTTTTTAAGATTCTTTTGCGATGAAAGTTCGGTGGCATCAATTGACGATTCAAGATCATTGGCTTCGTGAACCACTAATCTTTCATAAATAACATCAAAAAAAAGAAAACACAATATACATCCCACTCCTCACACACAGGAATCCTTATATACAAAGAACAACTAGTCAATCCAAGACTTTGTACAAAAGCAAAAGCAAGAATATCACATCCACACACAAACCACGAGGAAGTAGAGTATCACAACAGTCCCCCCAAGAAAACCGCAAGGCAGAAATATTCAACAGATATTTAAAACAGACCTTAAGAACAAAATGCGATAATCAAAATTGGATTGAAAAACTAAACGAAACTACCCTGGCACTCAGAATAAAACCAAACAGCGTCGACAACATATCGCCTTTCGAAAAGTTAACCGAAAATAAATTCAACATTGAACTCTTTTCGAAAAGAATCATACTTAAAGATGACAAAAAACCGATCTCTATTAATCCAGAAAATCTTTCGAAAGCCTATGTCAAAATACAAGTAACGACGAGATTTGATGAAAAATTTGAAGGTCCATATAATGTCATAAACAGGGGCCAAAATCACGTAACAATTCTTAAAAATAACAGATACAAAACATACAATTTAAGAAATGTAAAACTCATTGGTTAGACAGATTCTATACAGTCCTAACAAACATGCACATAAAATAAAAATACAATCTCTAAAACTCCGTTTTCTTGGGGGGGGACTGTTGTGAAACACTACTTTCGCGTGTTTTGTGTATGGATGTGGTTTGCTTACTTTCGTTTTTTGTACAAGACACTTGACTTTTTTTTAGTTATAGTTGCACATAGACATTCTTGTGTGTGGTATGAGATGCATTTACGATTGTCTTTTGTTTTTTTATTCTATTTGAATTGTCCAAGCCGCGATCGGAGAGTTTGTATAATTTGGTTGATTTGGTTAATCTCAGCTTATATCTCATTTGTTTGTGTTCGAGAAAAGATACCATCGGTCATCGAATATAAAAGTGAATTTATTTTGACTTGCACCTTGGGTCTTTCAGATTGGCGTTAATCTAGTTAAATTAACGAAAGCATTTTTTTAAGATTCTTAGAAAAAAAAAGTTATAGGAAATATTTTCCGTATGTGGTGTATAGATCAGTTCAACACATCTCGAAAACTTTGAAGAAAATAAGTTTTCAAAAAGAGTATTTCATGTCCAACACAGGGATCCGGTGTTCGTAAGAAGTTTATCAAATAAAATAAAATTTTTTTTATTTAATCAATTCAAATGACATTAAGAGAAGATCTCAAATTATTCCCATACAAAACGAACTTTCATTATCTTCTTCAAAATCTATATTAAAAGATATATTGATTAATAATATGAATAACGATATAAATTAATTACCGTGATTATTATGATGTACTTGTTATATGAACGAATAAAATCTTATTTTGTTGATCTCAAGTAAATTGCATTTATTTCTCTTATTGTTAGATATATTTATTTCATTATCAAACTTTGACATATTTTGCGTTTTGATTGTTATATTATTTGTTTTCTTTTTTGCTAAACCAAGTCAACTTCAAAGTATAGTTGAGTAAGTTTATTAGTTGACAAAATACGAAATAAAAAATATTGTATTAATACGACACAAGTGATACAATATTTTTTATACTCAAGATAGCCCTATCAAAACACAATTAATTCGAAACAGCTTTTTAGGAATGAAGATCTGTCCTTCAGAAAACTGTTTAATCATATTCTTTTGGTTCATGGTGAATATTTAATTATTAACAATAATATTATTGAGACTTTGTATCACAGATTTTAACATATAAACTTGCTGTATACCCATGGAAAAGTATTTTCTATCAATATTCTTGACATTTAATTTAAATATTTAAACGACTTTTAATGTAAATAGTGAAGATTATTTGGAATGTTAATGTTTTGTGTTTGAATGTTGTATATTGATTTGGGATTGCGTCTCTCTTACACATATATTAGTATATATATATATATATATATATATATATATTAATGAAATAATTTTTAAAATATTAAATGAATGATTATTTATTCTTCCTACTTTTCAGTTTGCACGAATTAGCAGAATGGTCGAGAAGAAATTAACTAAAAAAAGTGTAATTAAGGGTACAGCATTCAGTTCCTAAAATACATAAAATTAAAGGAAAAGCAAACGGAGATGAAGAATCTGAACATGGAAATTCAATTATTTATGAGATTGATATATTTGAGGAACTCTGGTCTCATTTAGAAGAAAGTATAAATTAGTGTTTTAAAATAAGACAAATTATTAATTATTATTATAAATTATTATGCGAAAACCTTCGATCTTAACAAAGGATTTCTCTTTTATATGCTGATATTGATATTTTAATTCTTATTATCTGAACTAATTTAATTCAAATTTAGATTTAATTTCAAAATTTATTTTTAATTAATGATAATTGTTAATTTTAAATGATCTCATTAATTTTATTTTAAATTTGTAAATTAAAAAAAATAAATTAATACTTGGTTGCAAAAACATTATTTTGAATTTTGAAACATTATTTAATAAAATAATAATTTCAAGATTCAAATACTCCATTGAAATATAAAGTATTTGAATCAAAAAAAATTAAATAAATCATTAAAAAAATAAAATCAATAAAAAATTAAAACTGCTCTAACGTACTGAATTAGTTAGTCAGACGATTAGTCCAATATTTTCGTCGTTGTTGACCATTTTATTTCAAGCCAACCAATTATCCGAAGAAAGACGACTATCAACTAACTTTAATTACGGAAGATAACTGAATTTTTTTGATATTACTGATAATTGAGTTTCATCCAGCAAATTGTGACTAAGCGAACAAGTCTAATCCTTGTTTCATCAAGTACTAAATAACAAAAACCAGAAAAGAAAGTGAACGGTTATCTATCTATAAAGTTGTAATAATTGTGTTTGAACAGATTAAATATCGTTATACGTTTAAACTCTATTATTTATATTGTAATTTTTACAAAGTGGAAATAGTCTCAGATTACTAATACGTAACCTTAGGTTATTTCTATACTTGGTGTGTTTCATTGTAAGTTCCAAGGTCTTATTATTCCATGTGCCTCTAGATTTTTAATTGCTTCGTCTATTTTTTCCTCTAAATATTTAGAAAAGGTTTTGAACTGAGACTTGATTTAGATTTGCTATAAGATTTAGTGCGCTAATCAATTTTATTTTGCAGCCTTGGAATTGAAAATATTTTTATAAATCCAAGGAATTAAATTTCTTGAATATGAATTTCGTATTTAAATTTGATATCGCTTTAGTGATAGTGACTTATTAATTTTTTAATTTTAATTTAATTTGTATTATTATATTATATTAATTATTATTTCGTAGTACAGTGCTAGTTAAAAAGATCCAACCACACATTGTTTATCTATGTATACAGCATGTACAATGTAGGCTGGGCACTTTCCTCCGAATTTCAATATCAGGCTTTGTATTGTGTTCACCGGATTTAAACACAATCGAAAATTGCTGTGTAAAATTTAAAGTAGAAGTGACAAAAGCAAACTCGATGTCAGCGAAAACTTTGAAGAAAGCTAAACTGGAGGCGTTGTCCCAAAAAATAACGCCTTATTACTGTGACTCTCTTGTTCGTCTCGAAAATAAGAAGTTGTCGTCAAAGCCGGAGAAAGACATTCGAGGTACTAGAAACTCTTTTCTGATGTGAACTACTTGTTGGTTTTTACGGAAGTGTGTCATTCACTTACGGGAATGTTGTTTGTTGTGCATAATTCATTCACATTATCATTAAATTGAAGTGGTATTACGTTTCTGTCTAAAAACAATAGTGGTCGGATCTTTATGGCCAGCACTTTATAAATATTTCTATTATTCGTTTTGGATCAACCGTTTGGCGGTTGCAGATTAATGAATCGCTCCCGAAACGATACTGTCCAAAGCAGTCAACTATTGCAGACAATTGCATTTATTTATTTTGTGAACTAAAGATTCTACATTAGCTCTCCCCTTAGAAGTGGAACGGTAGATTTTATAGGCATTTCGTTTATTCTTTCTGCAGTGTTGGATATAAATTATATATTTTTTCATTTTGAATATTTTTTTTCGAATTTTGTCGTCTGTGAGGAATATTTAGTGTGTTGATGTTTTTTGTGTATTGTTTACATGTTTAAATGTTGTGTGTTAATTTGGGATTGTGTCTCTCCTAACTAGATGGATGCTTAATATTTTAATTCTTATAATCTAAAACTAACTTATTCAAATTTAGATTTAATTTTAAAATTTTTAATTTATTATTATTGTAAGTTTTAAATAATTTTATTGATTTTATTTTTGAAAATTTTTAAATAATTCAAATCAAATTAGTGTTTTAAATGATTATAAAAAGTAATTTAATTTTAACCAATAAAAATTAAATTAAATATTTTAAATAAAATAATTCTTTTCAAGTTCTTTCAGATTTTGGATGAGAAGTATTATACATTGCACGATGAATAAAAGCAATACTATTGATTGTCATAAAGTTGATCAAAACTGTGAATCTAATAAATGTTCTACGAAATGTGTGTGTTCTCTTAAGATCGTCGATGAAGGAGAGATTAAAATCGTTTAGTCCTTTGTTTGATATATAATTCAATTCCTTTGTTTGTTATATAATTCAATCTTTCTTCATTTACTTGTGTTGATGTGCCATTTATATTTAAGATGTACGAATTTTTGAATTAATCCATTTTTTTGTACGGACCCTCGTAGCCGCAATTCGAAATGTCTAACTAAAGACTTAATGTTAGAATATAGGTCAGTACTTCTTCTTTCAACTTTGTAAGGATTGAAATTAGGAAATACATTTTCAGGGTAATTCGAAGTCAGTCGATCCAAAATATTCTTAACTTTCTCTTTATATATATATATATATATATATATATATATATATTAATCAACAGACAACAATTTATCAATATCCACGATTCTGGAATGTATTTGAAATGTTTTTATACATTTATTATATATATATATATATATATATATTAATGAAATAATTTTAAAAATATTAAATGAATGATTATTTATTATTCCTCCTTTTAGTTTGCACGAATTCGCAGAATGGTTGAGAAGAAATTGACTAAAAAACGTTTAATTAAGGGTAGAGCATTCAGTTCCTAAAACACATAAAATTAAAGGAAAAGCAAACGGAGATGAAGAATCTGAACATGGAGATTCAATTATTTATGGGATTGATATATTTGAGGAACTCTGGTCTCATTTAGAAGAAAGTATAAATTAGTGTTTTAAAATAAGACAAATTATTAATAAATCAGATCCGTTAGGATATGCAAAAACCTTCGATCTTAACAAAGGATTTCTCTTTTATATGCTTCGATATTTCTATAAGAATGCAATTTTGGATTACTTAAACATTATAACGATCGATTTTCACATATGCCCAGTTCTTTCACTAATTAGTAATTTCACTTTTAGAACTTTCACTTTTATTAGTAATAAATACTGTACAAAACAATCTGGCTAAAATTTTAGAGTGATTATTGAAACCATTAATCAACAGCTCATTGGAAACCAAGATAGTTTCGATTGTATTAATATTATTATATACCATCAATTATAAGTCAAAACTCAGGAGGCTACGGTTTCATTTGACACAGTTTGTTTATTTAAATATGTACCTCTAGGTAGAAAATAAATATAAAATAAAAATTGTAGAAAGTGTCAGTGACACTGTGTCACCCATGAGTATTAAACAACGAAGTTTGTTACGAAAAATGGTCCAGGTAATTTAACAATTAAGGAATTTCGAGCACTAATTATCACTATAATCTATCAAATCAATATGTCTCAGGATAGCCCTATCAAAACACAATTAACTCGAAACAGCTTTTTAGGAATGAAGATCTGTCCTTCAGAAAACTGTTTAATCATATTCTTTTGGTTCATGGTGAATTATTAATTATTAAAAATAATATTATTGAGACTTTGTATCACAGATTTTAACATATAAACTTGCTGTATACCCATGGAAAAGCTTTTTCTATCAATATTCTTGACATTTAATTTAAATATTTGAACGACATTTAATATAAATAGTGAAGATTATTTGGAATGTTAATGTTTTGTGTTTGAATGTTGTATATTGATTTGGGAATGTGTCTCTCTTACACATACGGCTGATTAATATTTTAATTCTTATTGTCTGAACTAATTTAATTCAAATTTAGATTTAATTTTAAAATTTATTTTTAATCAATGATAATTGTTAATTTTAAATGATCTAATTAATTTTATTTTAAATTTGTAAATTAAAAAAAATAAATTAATACTTTTAAAATAATTAATAGTAATTTTAATTTTAACCAATAACATTTCTAGTAAATTTTTTAAAAGAAAATGAAAGTTCAAGTAGTTTGGATTTTATGATAAAATTTATTAATCCTTGATCGATGAACATTAGGGAAAGCACATCGACGGATTATCATAAAGATGATCCAAATAGTAATTGCAATAAATGTTATAATCAATGTGTGAGTTCTCTTAACATGGTGGCTCCATACCACTTGACTTCGAACATCAAAGGTCCAGAAACACTTCATGGATCCGAACACAAGTTAGAAGAATTCTTGATATGTTTTAACAGGTATTCAAAGATTATGGGATTATCAGAAGAGAAGAAAATCTTACTGGTAACACCGTATTTGACACGAGATACAATTTTGAAAAACGAGAGAGCGCCACGGAGTACCTGCAAAGAGGAAATGCAAGTCACATTATCGAAAGAAAAATCTATTTTAGATTTGATGAAAGATCTAATATATCTAAGAGTGGATTTCGGTGACCCATTAATTGCGTTCCGAATAGTAGATGAGATCATCGAAAAATTAGTGAAGAAAAATTTTAGTAAGAATGAACTATCAAATTTTGTTTATGTCATTATGATTGAGGATGATAACATCGATTTTAGGTGTAAAAAAATGCGGATTAAATCGGAAACATAATAATGAGGATGTATTAATACGTAAAAGAAAAAGGACTATTACGCTGAAAAAGAATATTACGCAATTGTCAAAATAAAATATGAAAAAACAATTGTATTATATTTTTCCTGATGCTCCTGATTATCCAACAAAACAAATGTGCATAATTTACTAAATTTATTTTACTTCTCGTAACGTACTTTATTTTAAAAAAAAGCTGGAAGTCATCAAATAAGATCTCCTCGATTTGACACGCGAAAAATTGAGAAATCTCCGACCAAACATTGAAACAAGAGAGGATTCGTATTCAAAAGTTATTACATTTCTGTACGAACGCACTGATTTTCTAACAATTCTAGACAACAAATTAGAAGAACTTAAGTGGTGGTTTCGTCATAAAGAAACCAGTCTTGAATATCAGGAACGTTCAAGTCGACCATCAGTGGTGAGCAACGATAAGTTTCGTGCCCTTGTTTCAAAGCACCATTTTTCGTCATGTGCATAACTTGGGTTTTGTAAATAAAAATCGAGTACCCTATGTATTGACAAATATTTAAGCTCATCATCGATATGATCTTTGCCGTGAATTACTCACTAACCCCAGAAGCAGCCATTTTTGATAGCGAATTATTATTGAAGATGAAAAGGGAATTTTCTTCCGTAATTCCTGGGGAAGTAAGTAATGGCTTCAGTAAGATCAGCATACTCAGCAAGTTGTTCTTCAAGGTCGCCTCGAAAAGAAAGGTGATATGTGTTTAATGGAATTATGAAGGACCTGTGCACTGGGAACTTGTTCCTGATGGTCGAGTCATGAATGGTAACTTTAATGCTGAATGTAAAAACAGATATTTGAACGAAATGCCAAGTATTTATCTTTACTCGTGAACAAAAAATAATAGAAAAGATTTACACGCAACAAATCAACCACTAAAAAGAAACTAAATAAATAAATGAATCTCACTAGCCGATTAGCATAAAAATTTATTGGCACAAAACTTTCCAGTTCAAAACTTTCAACAACGAATAATTATTAATAAAGTCCAACTATCGTCGACAAGCTTATAAGGTTATTGATTTTTTTTGTAATCTTTTATTTTTAAATTTCGATCATATAATATAATTTCCATAATATAATTCTTTCGCTCTTTCTTGTAATTTCTTGTCTTCCTTCTTCTTTCAGTTAAAAATAAACTCAAATAAATAAATAAAATAAAATAATAAAAATACAAAAAATAAAATAAAGTAAATTTCATCGGTACATAATGAAGCACTATTACATAACATAAAGGCATTTGAAAATTAAAAAGTATTGCATTAGATAAGATTGAATGTTTTTTTTATCACAAACGAAGAGGAAAATGTAAATTACATAAAGACAAAAGGTTGTTAAACTCAAACCCGAAAACACAAATACCTTTGCAAAAGATAAGAAAAATAAGATTGTCCTTTGTCAAGAGTGTAAGGAATCTGTGAGATTATTACAATAGTCCCCGCCAAAAATAGTGGAGCTTAGTAGTTTTAATGATATTTTGTTGTTTCATTGGTTTTAAATGTTTTAACATTTTCGTATGTATTTCCTTTATTTTTGGGTTTGATTTTAATTTTTCTTAGGTTGATGCATTTCTTTGTTCCATTAATTTCAATGAGTGCAGTATTATTTTGTATTTTTAGGATTTTGTAGGGTCCTTTATATTTTTCTCTAAAGTTCTTTGGGTTGATTTCTTTTACAAAACCTTGGTGACTTTCGCATATTTCTTCGTCGCTTTGAAACTTTCCTTTTTTTAATTGATAATCCGTTTTTTGTGTCATTTTGTAGCGTAGGTTTTTTATTAATTATATCTGGTGTGCCGATGGTTCCAAAAAGTTTTTCCCATGGGGATTTTTGACATTTAGTGTTTGGTTTGATCCTTAAGGCGTATAATGTTTCGGGGAGTTTTTCGAGCCAGTTGTGATCGTAGCATTTGGTTCTTAGTGTTTCTTTTAACGTCCTGTGAAAGCGTTCGATTTTTCCGTAAGATTGTGGATTATATGGGGTTGTTCTTATTTTGTTGATATTGTGTTTCTTGCATAAGATTTTAAATAGTTCGGCTTCGAACTGTTTGCCCTGATCGCTTATTAAGTTCTTTGGTGGTCCATATCTACTGATCCACTCCCGTTCTAGTTTTTTTACAATTGTGTCGGCCGTTATATCCTTGATAGGGATTACCTCGAACCAGTTCGTGTTTCTGTCTATTACTGTTAAAAGATATATTGTAAAAAGATATTGTAAAACGATATTGTAAAAAGTATTGTTAAAAGATATTGTAAAAAGATGTATTAGTGGTTTGTGGTCGGTGTATAATTTGAATTGTCTGCTTTCTAATATGTGTTTGAAGTGTTTGATACTTTTGACGATTGCTAGAAGTTCTCTGTCGTACGTAGAATATTTAGTTTCTTCTTCTTTTAGTTTTTGAGAAAAGAAACCTAAAGGTGATGTTTTGTTTTCTATTTCCTGTTCTAGTACGGCTCCTAGTGCTATGTTTGATGCCTAGTTGTTGTCAAACTTAGTTTTCCTTGGTTTTGAAGCATTTCGAGACCAGTTATTTGGTTTATTTCTTTTTTAATTTTATTAAATTGTTTTTCGAGTGCGTCGTTCCAAGTGATATTTTCGTTTTTCTTTTTGTTTTTAATCTGCTCGTTAAAATCTGCTAGCAGTTCAGAACAATGTGGGATACAATCATGATAGAAATTGATCATTCCCAAAAATCTTCTAATTTCGTGGACATTTCTTGG
>MQRK01230773.1:16075-30199 GCA_001938485.1 Girardia tigrina
GTATGAGACACTACATAATTACTCAATATTATGACATCATTGCCTAACCATTGACCTACTTTTTGCATTGTGGACAATCCGTTTTCTGAAATCCGCATTTCATACTTGTACACCTAATAAATGCTAGTAATTTATATAAATTGACTTTTTGTGAACGTATAAAATTTTGAAATTATACTTTACACAGAAACTACTTAACTCAACTTTATAAAAATTTGCGAAAAGACAACTTATTTTTATAATTTATTAGCATTGATAAGAAAACAACTATATTCACTTAAATTATTCAAATATGATCTCTAAAAACTACAAAACTAGAAAAAAAGACAATATACATTTAAAAATGCGTTGATAAACTGGGAAACCCATTTTCTTCATTCAATAATTAACATAAATAATAACATGCAATAATCCCATATTTATGGACATGTTTTCAACTAGAACCGCCCCTAAAATGAAATAATTACAGATAATTTTGAAAAAAAATATTGTTATGTTAATAATTGTTGAGTTTTAAATTTCGAACAACTTTAAGAAAAATGTATTCCAAGAGAAAGAGGATAATATATTATCTTTTTTCTCACTTTCGTATAACTTAAAATTGTTACGGTATTTTCATAACTTCTGAAGCTTTTGTTTGGTAAATGAAAAAACAGAATTTATAAAAAATAATTTAAAAAGTATTCTTGTTATAAAGTGTAATCGCACTGCAGTACCACACAATTTTCAATACAAAAATACTGTTTAAAACCGTTTATGATCCATTGTTATGTTTGAACAGATTAATTTATTTAAATTATTAACATATGTTTTGTTTAATTTTTGTTGGATATATAATTAGGGAAATCTTATATATTTAAATGTTACCAAATTACGTTAAAAATCTTTATTTATAAGTATCTTTATTTATAAAGTAACATCAAAAGAATATAATATATTTTTAAACAACAGTTGCATCCAAATTATTTTGTTAAAATTATTGGAATTTCCCACTCAGACCAAATTTTAATTTTTAATTACTTAATATATTTTTATTAATAATTTTTATGAATAAAAACAAGACTAAAATATTAATTATATAAGATTTCTTCTGATATTGTATTATCGAAACTGTTATTTTGTATTCATGGAAGTCTAAGATCAAAAGTACTGGGATAACTTGTGAGAAATGAAAATATGAGCTGTTTAAATATTATAAAATTATAAAAATAATATTATAAAAAATAAAATTCCTATTACTCGATTTGTGATCATTTATTATCTACAATCTAACATGGCGTCAAGAACATGATTTCTTGAAGATTTTCTTCTTCGAGATATGGAAAACCGACTGAAAGCATTTCCTGGAAACGATACGGACATTATATTATAACAAATCAGTTAGAAAATTTGTGGATCTTTTTCGAGAAACGTAAATTTCTGAAGAGAATAAAATCGATTTTATTGCAAATATTTTGATCTAAAATTGATCATTATAATTTTACCATTTTTAAAAATATTTTTTTAACAAAATTATTCTTTTTAGATAAATTAATTTAATTTATTTAATTTAAAGTTATTTTTTTTAAATATATATAATTTAAATACCATTAAAAATTTTTTTTAATAAAATTATTCTTTTTAGATAAAATTTGAAGAGTACATTTTTTTCGTTTAACTTTTTTTAAAAATTTATTAAAATTTTTGTAAATTTATTTTCAACATATAATATTTGTAATATAAATAAAAAATTTTATTTCTAGATACGATCTATAAATCCTTTAAAATAATACTTGTCTAAAAAACATCAATAATAGATTTTATGTATAGATCTTATCTAAAAATAAAAAAATGTTTATTAACATCATATGTAATTAAATTTTTACAAAATAAATTTCCAAAAAAAACTTTAAAAAATTTTAATAAATTTTTCAAATAAGTTAAACGAAAAACATACTCTTTCAATTTTATCTAAAAAGAATAATTTTATAAAAAAAATATTTTAGAAAATGGTAAAATTATATATTTAAAAAAATTAACGTCAGTATATATATTTCTGCACACAATATATATATATATATATATATAAATTATGGTAAAATTATAATGATCAATTATAGATCAAAATATTTGCAATAAAATCGATTTTTCTCTCTTCAGAAATTTACGTTTCTCGAAAAAGATCCTCAAATTCTCTAACTGATTTGTTATAATACAATTTTTGGATCGTTTCCGGGAAATACTTTCAGTCGGTTTTCCACATCTCGAAGAAGAAAATTGTGAACACAGTATATTTCTGAACATAGTATATATATCTGCACACAGTATATATATTATTGAACACATTATATATAATTGTACACAACCCTGTAAAGCACGAGCATCGACCGAATTTGAGAGAGAAAAGAAACAATCGAACGTTTATTGACAATACTGAAGGAATTTTTCGAAAAGAAAACATTTTATGTGGAGATAAACGAATAGCTTTTTACAGTTAAACAAGGTCACACTGAAGATATTAATTCATTTTCGAAGCGAAGTCAAATTGCAGCAGTATGTTTGTACGATGAAAAAGAGCGCGTGATTATAAAAGAAAATCTGTGAAAGTGAAATTACTGAATTACGGAAAATGATCGAAGAGCTCAAAACGGTGATAGAGATACTTCAGATAGAAAGAAAAATCCATCACACCAAATTAAAGGAATCCTCAGAAGTGTTTTAATTGTTAGATTGTGTATCTACTTCCATTTTTAACACAAGACATTTTAAAACTTTCCAAATTTATTAAAAATACATAAGTTAAAATTTGTATTTAAACAAATTTTCTTTATTTTTATTTATATTTTTTAATTTTTAATTTCTAGTATTTTTTATTTTGATTATAATTCAAAATTTTAAATAAAAAGATTTTTTATGAATTGCTGTTTTTTGAAAATTAATCAACAAAACTATCTTACAACCTGCACTCAATTTTTTTTTAATTTTCTCCACATTTCTTTAACATATTTTCCAGGTAAATCTTCAAGAAAAATGTCTTCTATCATGAACTTTTTGAATGACTTTATTTGTTCCGTCATATTTTCGTTGATCTTTTGTTCTAGATTCTACCTTTATCAATACTTCATCTGGAAAGAACTGCCTTAACGTTATGGCCTCCTGATCCCTGTCATGTTGAACTGTTTCGCCTATTCTTCCACCCAATTTTCCCCTGCTAATGTGTCTTCCGAAAATAATTTCAGTTGGGCTCATCCCAATTGTCGCCGGTAATAAACTCGATTTCTGGTAGAATTTCTTCTCAGTCCGAACTTTTTCTTTCATATAATATTTTGTTTATCAATTCTCTCATTCTTCAAAATTGTCGTCCAATATGTCCGTTTGTGTTATGGTGAATTGGGCTAGAAAATCAATTTTCAAAATATTGTCGGGAATCAAACGGTTCATAAAAGATATCGCTAGCGTTGTCATCATGTTTGATTGCGTATCTATTTCCATTTTCTAAAACGAGACAAGTAAAAACTTCTAAAATTATTAAAAATACAAAAGCTAAAAAATTGTATTTAAACAGATAATCTTTTTTTTTATATTTACAATTTTGAATTTTGAATTTCTAATATTTTTTATTTTGATTACAATTCGACATTATGAATAACATAATTTTTTATGAATCACTGTTTTATTTAAATTTTAAAAAAATATCAACACTATCTTACAGTTGACATGTTGGGCATTTTGCTACAGAATGCAAAAAGAAAAGCTGTTTTACTTACTATGGCAACCATTTTAACATATATTATATGAAGAAAAATTAAGGATATTTTGAGGAATTTGAAGTAGACGCCGGAGGGGTAAATTAATCAGACATAGAAAAAGTTAATGATCCGAATAACTCAGATGAAGAAATTAATGACATAAATGTGATAGATTTGTGATAAATTTTCCTAGTTCGACAATATTTTGAGTTTTCTCGCATCTCCTTAACTCAATTTTTTCGGTCTTCCTGTTCCTTTTTTCCTATAAGAACTCCCAGTTTTCCTATAGTTTTTGAGAAATGTTGACACAATTGCAAAATGAGTTCAAACAATTTGACCAGTTGACCTTATAGGAAGACCTTCTTCCCCTAAGGTAGCACATTTTTCAACAATAAAATGCGAAATATTACTATGTATTCCCATTTAGAAAAAACTCAATTTATGAGTTCCTGTTTTAAATTATTTGTATTAAAATAAAAATTTATGAAAAAATTAATCCAATTATACACATATTTCTATTTCACCTGATGAAATTAGAAAAAGAAGTTAGAATTTTGTGGTGTTAATAAGTTTTTTATACAACTGCATAAATTTACTTAACATTATTTTTTCGGATTAAAATAAAAATTTAAATTATCAATTCATATGTTGTTTATGCAAAATAATTTACCGAGTTTATTATTACTTGCGTATATAATTAATTACAGAATATGTTTATTCACAATTTATATATTAATAACTGAATGTGGTACATGTATTGTTATTGTCGGATGACAGAATTCATTTTATTAAATCCTAAATAAAAAATTTATTACATTACATGTATCCATTATTAACAGCACAGAATCGCCTGGAAAAGTATCTTAGTGGTCATCTCGATGCTTCCACACCAAGCGGCGCTCTTTTGAAAGTTATCAATCAAGGATTACGAAAAGTATCTGAGAGCGATCATTATTTATTATTTAGCAAATCGCCATTACGTGTATTTTTCCTTCAAATTTAAGTTTTATATCTAAAATGTATTTTAGTGTCCAATAGACTTCTTGGAGTCAGGAATCGAACATTTAGGTATGTGTTGAACATTTCATGAATTATATGTTTTATTATTGATTTTTAATGATTTTTTTTTTATTTTATTTTGTGGTCATTTTAAGCGTATATACATTTTTTAGGGCGTTTTGAATTCAAAAATTATTGATTAAATATAAAATACAACAATTATGATGTGGTGCCGTCTAGCATCATCGTAAATGCTACTAATGCGTGACACTTGAGCATCCTTGTGATCATAAATTGTACCCCGTGAATAATCGAAAACTCAATCAAAATGACTTCATAATATGAGTCTCTGGAAATATATTTAGTCTAAACACTCTATAGTGGTTACTTTTGTAAGATAAACTTTGAAATTTAATTTATATATAATTATTTATGCATATAAATTAAATATATTAAAATTAATACATACATTATATATAATACTGAGGTGCTGGTCCCCGGGCCGAGCGATGGTGGCCAACATCTTTTTATCGTGCGGGAAGTTGCCGGATGAGGAAGTCGAACGGTCGGTGCATTGATAAGTGTCAAATTCTCGACCCGTCTCTCCGGCTCTATTTTAGTCGATGCCGCTAGAAATGGCAGTTAGTGTGAAACTCTTGTAGGCCGTAACCCGAATGTATAGCCAGTAATAATGCGTAGATCTGTCGAGGTATGTCATAACATGCCGGTAATATCATCGGAAGAAAGCATAATTATAATCGATGAAAGCAGACACAAACAGAATTATTTGAAAATAATTTATTTTTAATTCACATTCAATAATTATATATTTTAAATTTTACACATCAAGCCCGACAACATTTATATAATTTTCAGTTAAATAATCGAATTTTTATGATTTTTTAAAAAATATTTATATAAAATTCAAAATCAATGAGAGAAAATTTTTATATTTTAAAGATCTATAACAATTTTTATTTGATAAATCTTAAGGTTATATTATTAAACATTTTATTAATAATAATTAAACGAGTAACTTCAGCGCAGCATGTTGTATTATATTTGTATTCGTGTCATAATTTTTATCATGTAGATTTGGTGTGATACGATGTGTTCATAGTAAAGTAATTCACAAGTAACATTGTGGTACCGACTGCCGAACCGAGTGGCGGCAACCAGCATCTCTTAATTGAGCAGGAAATTGTCGCTGGCGGACATGTTTGATCGGTTAGTGTCCAACGGTCGATACGCGGGCGCGTGTATACGCAAACGGCCCTCAGCAGCTCGCCGAAGTGTGTTGGTCTTGTCGGCGGCGTCGCATCGGTCGGTGGTCAACTCGATGTGTCCAAGTGGGTTGTCCGGTTTCCGATTCGCTGAACAATGCGGCGGTATTTCTGATTCGCTCGATTTCATTCGATTACAATTTAAAAAATTAAAAAAGTAAAAAATCGGAAGAATTTATTTTCATCGACATTTTTACCACATTTGAATTTCCCACGTTTAAAAATTTTAATTTATTTAAACAAGTCAGTTTTTTTGTTTGCTATAGATTATGGGATCACTACAAACCTGCAGTTTAAAAGGCAGATTTCATTCCTTTAAGTACAATATATTGTTATATCTAATGCTTTGTAAAAATTGTTTTGATTATCATTTCACATCATTTCTTTAAATTAGATATAAAAAACTCTTCAAATCCAGGTTTAATAAAAATAATATTTCGAGGTTCGAAGGTATGAACAGATATTATTACACATATCTCCCATTTACTAGATAGAACTTCCACGAAGGGTTTGTTTAATTATTTAGCCTCGAAAGAAATTTATTTTGATAAACTTAGAAGTTTGGAAATTTAAGAGTTTTAGGGAAATAATATTTTATGTACAATTTATTGCTTTTAAAATGTTAAACCAAATAGATCTAAAAATTTTATTGTGACAATTGAGGTTTTTTCTTTGAAGCATCAGCACTAAGCATCGAAAAGATTGTTAAACCTTCTATATGATTTTTTTCTGTAATATTCACTTTTATTTAATAGTTTGATGTCATTAAGAAGTCACTTTTATCAATGAATTTCATTTTAATAAAATGATTTATGCTTTTGAATTATTCACCACTGATATCATTGCTTAATTTCATATGTCTTTATAATCTTCTTTGGTATATCCCAATTTTCTTTTATTAAGACATTTGTAATATACTTAAAAAATCTTCGTATTGTTTCATATTCAACTTGCTCCAGTCACACTCAATATCAGACACGCTCAATATCAGCATTGCTGACAGTTTCTAATGTTCAGTTTTCCATCAGTTTTTCATATTCAAACGTTACGATTAATTGAACGAACTACTATTAAGCTTAGTAGAATAGTCAGGGTAAACAGGATGTGCAATGATCGGGGCCTTTGCGAACTTTATACAGAATTCTTGTTTGTTTTACTTTCATTAATATTCACATGCTATTTTTACTGTTTCGTAAAATAGAAATTTTAATTTTCATAAATAAACTGAAATTTTTTCATACTTGTTTGATTAATTTGTTAATTTGGTATAAAGACTATTATCGAAAGAAAGTAGATATGGAAGACAATTTAAATTAAAAGATACTTTTGTCACTGTCAAGATAGAGGAAAGTCACCTTTAATTATTTGGACTTTAATGATTGGAAAATTCTGGCTCATTTGAAGCAAACTATTTAGAGAAATTCGTTTGAAAGAAGTCTGAGAAATTAAAATGACTTCAAATTCTATAGAAAATTAATGAATTTAATGTTAAAGCTGTGGTTTTAATGCAATCAGATTTCAAGTATTTTAAAACATTTTTTTTAATATTAAAAACAAAAAATATATATCTTCAAGTATATCGTTTTTGATAATATATTAGCCAGGTCTTTAAATTGACAGCGTATGTTATGTAGCAAATGTAAGGCACCGATTTGTAGTCTCGGTCAAAAAGTTTGCAGCCGAAATACAGATTATTGGATTCGAATTCAGATTTCAAGTTCATGACACAAAATTTTATTTCTCTCACATTAACGATTTTTCAAACAAATATTTTTGATGAACTTAAGTACTTTCTTTTCTTTACACAAACTATTATAAATAAAATTAAATATAAATTCCGATATTGTTATTTTATTAATTACGAATTTTAATTTATAATCGATTTTAAAATTATAAAGGTTTATTATTAAAATTTTGTCACAAAGATTTTATTTCATCTTTCATTAAATTTCCCTTTTAAATTACACTTTCATTTTGTCTCAAAACAATTATATTTTAATTTTAAAATTTAAAAATTCATATGATATTTGATTTTTTTTATATTTAGATAAAAGCTACAAAATAATTTTTAGTGTGGTATCATTTCAAATTTTACATATGACGTTTTATATAGAATTAAAAATTTACTTTATTAATAAATCTGTTTTTGAATTTTGTGTTAAACTTTAAAAATCTACTTTAAAATTTATTGTTAAATAAATTAATTTTTACGCTATTTTATGAAAATCTTATTTTAACATAATTTATAGAATTTTCGAAATGCAATTATTTCATTACTAAATTGATTAGATTTTAAATTTAAATATTTATGAACTCACCACAGCTATTAAAACAAATGATAAGTTTTCTATACAATAGCAGTTATAGAACGTTTCAAAGACGCAAGTGTATACGACTATGACATTAATTTTAATTTATATTTTGTATTATTGTATATTATATATTTATTGATATATAATATTATGTTATATTTTGATTATATTACTGTTATATTATATATCAAATTTGTCTGATTATAGATGTCTGGACAAGCCCAAGCTGCACAAACTGTTGCTGATAAGTCACTGGAATGAGATGTTTGCATAAAAATTTAAACAAAAATTATGATAAAAGTGAAGATTTCTCTTAAACGTAAATTCAAATAAGATATTCGTGATTAGCGCCCAAAAATCTATAAAAAACTCTTAATAGTTTGAAGAAGCAAAGACTTGTTGCGTTGTATAATTTATAAAAATCGTATACGTGAACAAACATTCACAATAACATTGTATTTACAATAACTAAAAACTATTGCGAAATACCTCGGTATATATATAATTTCCTTAGAATATTTTTTTATTTTAAATACTATTTGATCTCATGTAAAAATTCAAAATGCTCTAAAAGACGACTAAGATTATTTTTATTTTTATTGTTTAATTTAGGCGATACAGAAATGTTAATAACAATTTTCCATCACAGTACATGTTATGATTTAATGCCAGACAGCGGTAAACTTGTTGTTTTAGATAGTAAAATACAAGTAATGTCATTTTTACTTCAATAATTATTATAAGTAAAAAATAGATAAATCAAGCATTTATGGCTCTTGATGAACATACAACTGATTCCGCTCCAATTTGGTGTAATACCAATCGGTCTTTCAGTGGAATTCTTACTAAAGAAGATGAAATTCATTTTTTATCCTTTCTTCATCAGTTGAAAAACATCGACGTTAGTTTTAAAGAGCAATTCGAGAACTTATCCAAAGAAACAATAGAAAATTGTATAGGTCTGATTTTTATGCATGTAACATTTAATTATAGAAACAATAATTAGGGAAAGATCCATTAAGACATGAACTACTATTAATTTCTCCTGAGAATACCATAGCCTCAGCAATAAAGAAATTAAAAAATAGCACATCTAAGAAAGTACTAGTTCTTGATGTACAAAGATCAGGGAATGCTCTTTTTATTTTGGATCATGGACTCATATTATCATTTTTATTTAACGCTTCGAAGGCTGGATTGCCGTTACCTGGTGTTTTAAAGGTTATTTTTTTATTGAAATGGAGATTAAAATTTGTGTTTTATTTGAATAATTAATAGACAAGTGTTGGAGTAACTGAGTTGATGTCATCACGAAAGTCAATAGATAAATATTATGTTTTTCCTGATACTGATATCAGGACTTTAATACAAGTTATGAATGAAAATCCTCATCACTGTGCTTTAGTTTGTGCAGAAACATCGAATACTAACACTTGTTCATGCAGATATGACTGTATTGCTGTTATAACTGTGGATTACATTACGGTTAGTTGATTATATTTATGATTTAACCTTTTCATTGCACAATACTTTTTGAGATTTTCTGTCCACTAAGTTTATTTGTTGTGGGATTATTCGTTTGAGCAGTTTGAGAATGTTATAAGCGTATGTAGCGAGTGTTTTTTCACGTAGAACATAAAAAGTCATCTTGAGCAGTAAACTAATTTAAAACATGACAAGAAAATAGATGTTTGAAGCGTTTGAGGTACATTTTTAGCGGGTATATGCATGTTAAGCAGTCAAAGGGTTACCGACTGTAAATTTCCACTAAAATTAGAAAGAATATACATAGTAATAAATAATTAATAGTAATTAGAATTAGAATTTTTGTTTTAATGTGAAAATTATGTGAACCACCAGGAGTATCAGCAGAAATTTTCACAAGGTTGTCAAATAAGATATTTTAGAAATATATTTGAAAATTTTTTATTTACTTATATTACAATTTTATTTCATCTGCATGAATCAATAAAATAAACATTGAAGACTTGCTTGGCCAGTATCAAGCTTGTTAAAAGACTATCCATATATTATATCCATAATTTTCTTGATTTTGACCTGTGTATTCTTATACAATAAACAGATAAACGATGATCAGACATATTTGACCTCAGCCAAAGCTTGACTCTTCATAATTTACTTCTGAATATCCATTATATATTTGTGATGCCGACTGCCGAACCGAGTGGCGGCAACCAGCACCTCTTAATTGTGCGGGAAATTGTTGCTGGCGGACTGATCGGTCGGTTCCAGTGTCCAACGGTCGATACGAGGGCGCGCATCGGTCGGTGGTCCACTCGATGCGTCCAAGTGGGTTTTCCGGATGTCGATTCGCTGAACAATACGGTGGCAGCTCTGGTCCGCTCGATTTCATTCGATTACAATTTAAAAAATTAAAAAAGTAAGAAATCGGAAGAATTTATTTTCATCGACATTTTTACCACATTTGAATTACGTTTAATAATTTTTTAATTTATTTAAACAAGTCAGTTTTTTTTGTTTGCTATCGATTATCGGATCACTACAATATTTGATTAAAAAATCTTGAGAGACGATATAACATATTCTGAAGTGTTTAAAGTTATCAATTAATTTAGATGTTATTTTGAAGAATCAGTTCTACGATATTTGAAAACTGTAATAATTAGATTTTATACAGATATTATTATTCTTTTAAATTTACATATGGATTCGATTTGATGTTGTTGAAAGTAGATTATAGGATGGGTGTATCAAAAGTAGAAACTATGTGTAAAACATGATGATACTCTGGGGTCTTGTTCCTTAAAAGTAAAGTGTTACCACCAGAAATTGATTCAACCTTAGGATCAACGTTGAATAATATCTATCAAGTAATCATTACCAATAATTACCGGATAGCCATCAGTCCTTTTTTATTAAGAAGCATATTATAAGGAAGGTTATTCAGTGCGTGGAATGTTGAAAGAGTGCTGATCTTTGAACTCATTCCAGAGGTCCCTTTAATAAATGATAACCTCCATTGTGAACATAAGCGATAGTTCCATAAAGTTTTGCGAACTCACTATTCTGCCTTAATCAATCGGAAGCTGATCCGATTAAACACGGAATTATTTGCCACATAATCAAACATTTTAAAACAATATACATCTTAAATATTTAATTTATAACAAACAACTGTTATTATGCATCATATATTACGGTAAAATCTACCAGTTACTATCAGAAACTAATTTGATTTTTAGAATTTATAAAAAAAATCATGTAACATTTAATTAGAATCTGAGAATTAATTTTTACTACACAGTGAGCTATAACTTTGTTAAAGTTCTTATAGCTCACAACTCGATATGCTTATAAAACTATCTTTAGTAAAAAAAATGGTCAAATGAGCCTAAACGAAAAATGTTTACCTTAGCAGGAAGAATTTTTTACGTGCACTAAAAATATATGAATATATCCTAAATATATTAAAAGATTTTTCGATTTCTATGATTTAAACTGCTTTCGTAAATTAACCATTATTTATATCCATGTAGTAATCAAACTTATTTTAAATCAGGACAGTTGCATTTATTATTTAACTGATATTTCAAAAAACGATATATTATTAGTAATTCAAGTCACATTGTATTTTACTGAAGTATTTTATTGAAAACAAAAACAATTTCAAGTTTACTTGTACCTTAACCTATGAACTGCAAATTACTTTATTTTTTTTGAGACATGATGTAATAGATAATCAATTATATGAATAGTAATTAATCACTTTATTTCATTGCACTGAAGATGCCGAAATGGTTAAACGCGTATGTATTACTAATAAATTTAATATTCAAAAATGGCCTTTTTTTGCATTATTATTAAAAATGTCAATATGAGAAACAGACTTCATATTCGTATTCAGCAACCACAATTACACAATGAAATGATAAAAAATATAAATAACTGCGACCTTTATAATGTTTTGTTATGTTGTCCCTCTTAATTAAACTTAAAGAATAAAATTTATTATTTTAATTCTTAAATTATCATTCAGCACTTAATATCTACCTCGAAAATTTGTGATCCTTCATACACAGTTCAATCAATATTGAATGCGTCTTCAGAAGTAAATTAACTATTTATTTAGATCAAGTGACGTTTGTATTAAAGGTTAATCAGAAATTAATTAGATGCACGGAAAGAGATTCCATTATCGATATTGTAAAACATTTTAGTGTTGAAAAAGTAAGATAACATTCATTTACATTATATTTCATGTTATCGATAAGGCGTCATTAGCCTTGATCAGCCTGGATCGCAGTAAAAAATGTATTCATTCGATTATATCGACAAAAGAACTTCTTGACTACATTATGAAACATGATCATACAGAATCTTCACCTAGGGAGAGTGTATTTGCTGTTGACAAAAGCAAATGTTTTCGATCAATTTCTTGTTGCGAAGATTCTTCAAAATTAGCAGATATGAATCTGTAAGAGTTATTCATTTATAATAAAATTTTATAAATAAATAAATTAGGGGCATCCCTGGGTGTTTAATCACCAATATACAAGACTTTATTAATCGCCTCTCCCCCAATCTGAATAAATGAAACGATAGCAATTTTTACATATATTTTTATAATCTGATTATCTTAGTTTTTGTACAGATAAAGTTTTATATTTGGATTATTCGAGAGGTTTTTCTCTCATTCCAAAATATTCGTCTTGACTCAATTTGATGGTGACTTTAATATGTAGTATTAAAGAAGTATTTTGACTTAATAAATTTTAATCGATAAATGTTAATGTTTTGAATCCGACTTTTCAATTTGTCACATTTAAAAGGATCTTTGTTTTATTTAAAATTTTTAGAGGTGTTTTTGAAACTACAGTGGACTCCGCATATATCGAAGCGGCACTTGCCGAAAAAAATTTCGATATAGCTGTAGTTTAATAGCATCACCTTTTATTACCTAAGCACTGATATTTAGTCGGTACAATAAAATATCCTGGATATAGCCGTACATTCGATATATTCTTCTTCGATATATACGGAGTGCACTGTTATTATAAATTGAAAGGTATCATAAAATTCTTATTTAAAAGCATATGGATTAAAGTTAAGACTGTTTTAAAGACCATAAATTAAGTCAATGTTATTATTTTATTAAATTTACTATGAAATATTTTATTCTTACATTTGGTACAATCTGTTTATTTTAAAAGACAAAATTGATCCATTTTAAAATATTTATTTTAAATGGTAATTTATTTCGACAGGTTACTTGACTTAAGCATATAGAGCAAAACCCCTTTTGATAAAAGTTGAAAAATAAAATAACAATTGATAAAAATACAAGAGAAAAAAGGGCTAGTTTTTAAAAGCACATAACGATAAATTCCCATTAAAATTAAAGTGTTACGTGAATAAAGATACAATACTTGAATTTAAAAATCATATCGAAATCTCACAAAATTTAAAGTGTGTTTAGTAATAAAACTCCAACTCCTTTGAGATTGTGCTCCAATCTTGTTTATCATTTTTCTTGTAATAGGTGATATAGGAGCACAGACGATTTAGTAATTGTAGTAATATTGCTGGATATAAGGAAATTTCTGGGTCGGATATGACTATAACCGATTTTAACATATTGTGCAGTAATTTTAGAAATTATTAGTAGCGGGTCTCTTCTGAGGCGTTATTGATCAAATCACGTAATTCATCAATAAATGTTCAAGCAAGCCTCTCTTCAACTTTGTTGAAAATATTTAATTAGTTATTACATAAGTTGATTTCATAATCACTATTTATATACTAGTTATATATATATATATA
>MQRK01230776.1:14791-34393 GCA_001938485.1 Girardia tigrina
AATATTAGTTTAATTTTAAAGTGATTATTTAACTTTTAATAATTGATTAAACAACTCGACGTTTTAAAATATTTAAGATATCAATCTTCCATGTGGGTGGGAGAAACACAATCCTAAAATAACATACCAAACAACACACAATAAACACCATTCAAAAATATTCCTCACAATTAGGACTATTTAAAAGTTGAACAGCACAAACAATATAAACCTTGTATATCGCCCATTGTGACAACATTTTCAACTCAACGATGGCTGAAGCACCATTATTTAAATGTTTGTAAGACTACGAGACCATCAGTTTTATTATTACAACGCAGAAAACCATCAAATAACAGAATGCATAACAATCAAAAATTACGAACACAATCAAGGTTTGGGCCGTAGATGCTATTTCTATAGAAGAAACAATAGAAGAAACGATCGCCTTAGAGCTTCACGTAGGATACCGGCTGATATATTTGAAAACCAAATGGTTCTCCAAACTTTCTTTTGCTATATTTTTCAAGTCCAAAGTCTAGCAAAACCATGGAACAACCGAACAGAGTTAGTTGTTTTTTAGAAGATCTCCAATGAGAATTCGAGAGTGGAAATCTTAAGACCCCGTGGCAGTTCTATCAAGGGCTTCTAATTTCCTTCTTTATTAGTTGATCGCCAAAAGAGCATACATAGGTTTTCTAAAAGGTTTTTTTCTCGATGAAATCAATTGATGAAACAGGGACTGAGGAAAAACGTTATCATTAAGTTGAATCAGTTTACATAGAACACAAATAAGTGATATTATAATTTGAGTAGTGAGCTCCTTTGATTTTCTAATAAAACTTTCAAATTCACTTTGATCTTTAAAATTAGTGATTGTTACCGATCCATAAATTATTTTTAATGATCTTCCAATCTGAATATGAAAATCATATTCGAATTGTTAAACTAGTTTTAAGTTTCAAGTCACATAAAAATATATGAAATAAATATTTCATTATGTAATATAATTTGTTTTACTAAGAGATAATTACATTTATTAAAATTTTATGGATAGTTATATTTTCTTTTGCTAATAAAATTTATAATTTAAAATTTTCTAATTAACTTTATATTTGTGATTGATAAAGCTGGCAGCAAGTGACAGATTTGATTACGTTGCGGATCAGAATTGATAACATTCGTTCATATCTACATCCTCCTTTTAAGGGAATTTAGACCCACAAAACCTTTAATTAGTTTACAGTGAAATTGTTATTTTTTTATTAGAACCTTTTTTTTGAATGTTACAAAAATTAAATATTAATATCAAAATTATTTATTTATTTTTATATTAAAATTAAATAAATATTTTCTTCTTATTTTAAAAAGTTAACAGATATCAGAAAAAAAGTCCATTAGAATAAGGATTATTACAGAAAGGTATTCTTGATAAAGGTTTGACTTGCATTAATAACACTAGATGTAAAAAGAACTCTACCTGTAGATATTTGAGTAAAATGCTTGAAGAAAAGATATGATTAAATACATTCAAGTGGATTTTTTCTGCTATACGATTTTAATAAATGATTTTTTATTTTATATAGATACAACGTTTTTCTGAAGACTCATTCAATAATTTTATTTTACAAAAGAGGATGAATAAAAAAGATTGCTACGTCATTCTAAAATAACCATGTACAGTACCCTCGAAAAGTATCCGACCACACGGTATTTTTATAAAATTTAGTACAAGTATAATTGTTTGAATATAACAAAAGATATAAAAAATCAATAAAAATTCAAATAATTATTATATTCCGTAAAATATTATTATTTATTATTATATAAATTAGATACAGCATTAATAGTATGAAGAGATTGTAAAGGTAATAAGACAACCTTAAAATGAGAGCACCTCAAAGCAGAATGTGATTTGAGTATTTGAATTTATAAATTAATTGACACACATATATATTGGATTTTTATGCGAATCAGAATGCTCTTCCAACAATACGATGGGGGCGGTTTTAATTGCATAATCCTGAAAAAAATTATAACATTTTCCTGGTTAATGTGATGTAAAAATGATTAAGCCAATATGTATACTTGCAGTATACAGGGTGATCATAAAGTAACTACCAGGTTTTAAACTGCAATAACTTTTTTGGCAAAACATTATGATAAAATGGTTTTAAATAACAAAAAGCATATATTAAAATTTATGCTAACCATCGACATCAATACAATGTTTAAGGCGTCCATGAAAATACTTAATGGCATTTTGGCACATTTCACCATCTATTTTTGCCGCTTCTTGACAAATAAAATCTTTAAGTTGCTGAATTGTTTCTGGTTTTCTCTTATCCACTACATTCTTCAAATACCGCCATACAAAAAATCGAGTGGTGTCAAATCAGGTAACCTGGCCGGCCATACATATGGACCACATCGTCCCAGCCAACGTTGTGGAAATGCTTCATCCAGAAATTGTCGCATAATCAGTGAATAATGGACAGGTGCTCCATCTTGCTGGAACACATCTTTCCGTTTGCATGTTCATGATAACGACGGCATAAAGCAACTTTTTAACATATCCAGGTAAAGCGCCGCTGTTATGTTTCCTTCAATAAAAAAGGGCCCATAAACACGAGGGCCCATCCAAACATTAACTTTTTCCCTAACCTGTGACCTGTGATATGTTTCGGTTGGTGTTTTAATGCCCCAAATGCGACAGTTATATCTGTTTACAATGCCATTAAGATGGAAAGTTGACTCATCAGAGAATATTAGGTTACTAAGAAAATTTTCATTTGCATCTATCGATTGAATTAACGTTTTACACATAACACGTCTAAGAGCACAATCTTCTTCATACAAAAGTTACGTGGCTTGAATTCTGAAGGGGAACATTTTAAAGTCGTTTCGTAATACTTTTTGAACAGTTTCATAAGAACAATTCAGAGTTGACAACGATTTCCAGATAGAAGACTGGGGTTCTTGCTTAAAATGTTCTGCTATCTCATTTTTATTTTCATCATCAATTGGTGGTCTTCCAGATTTTGGGGCATTTAGAACCTACCTATGTCTTGAAAATTTTTGAAGATGCTTCAAATACTTTTTTTCGGTTGGAATATTTTTCCATTTAAGTCGTTGAAGTTCTCTTCTTACTAAAGTTCATGCTTCACAAATAAAATAACAATTTTTACACACTGATTTACATCCATTTTGAATCTTACGCTTAAAACAATAACAACAATGAATGCATTTAAACAAATTGTACTTTTAATTAAATTTTAAAGAATAAGCTTCAAGATGCATTTATAATTAAAAAGAAATACAATGTAAGTCAAAAGTTATTGCAGTTTAAAACCCGGTAGTTACTTTATGATCACCCTCTATATTAATTCGATTGTAAAGGGTGCCAAAAGGGCATCATAATTCTATTTTTAATTTTTTTTCAAAGAACTCCAAGAGTTGTCATTATCATGGACTTGACTGTTATACAACGCACGCAGATAGTAACTTTATATTAATTTAAAGTTTCACATTTTTTTATTTAATTCGAAATTAAACATCGGCTCCACACAATTAAGGACAGAACATATCTGAGTTTGCTGTATTTTATTTACCAATCATTGCTATTGACTTTTTATATATGTAAATTTTCTAAGTTTAAAAACAAACATACTATTTTGGTCACCAGATTCCAAGCAAAAAACGAATCTTCCCAAAACAATAATATTATTTAATATTCATTAAAATGAAGACACTTACATAATCATTCTAACATTTTTTTAGTGTTTATTTTTAAAATAAAGAAATATAAAAAAGAGGACGAAATCATTGGAGGACAACTATGTCTTTCGCAAATTTAAAAATAATTTGTCAAGAAAATTACTTTGCAAAAATAATCGTATGTTGTGAATAAATTAAAAAAATTTTCTTATTTTAAATATAATCTCGACATCGAAATTTTCTAATTAGAAATTACCGATATGCTCAGTTACCGCCGGTCTTTGAAATTGGGATTTCGGTAGTTGAGATGAGGATTCCGGCGACACCAATTACTTATAAATAATGATATCATTAACGATTAGTCGATTTATAATCGTTATTTTATCCCATTCAAAACTTTTTATTATAATTTATATTTTTATAATAATTGTAAAGAGCGCAAACAAGATAATAAAATTTATTATATAAAATATTGATCGGGCTTTGCTAACCAATTAAACTTGGAAATCTTCCCCTTTTATATTATGGCAATATTATATAATATTATATAATATGCCCCCGAGTCAATTGATGCAATTGAAATTGACCCTGCAATTACACATTCCGGTGATGTCGTGACATATGAAATCACCGGAATTTGAACTCTAGTGATGCCATGAGATTTGACATTATTGAAGTTCAATATTAATGAATGTGGCGAGGAATGCTGATTTAGCAGAATAAATATTCATTGTAAAATGTATCAAATGATTTAGTTATTTTAAAAATATAATTGCTGGGCTTATAATAAATTAAATGATTAAAAAAATACTTAAAAAAAATTAACACCATGTTTAAAATTAATTTAAAAAGACTCACAATTGAACTACCTTTTTATAAAATTTGTAAAAGTCGTGTAAAATGTTACTGGAAAATATATATCTTCTATATAACCTAAAAGGTTTCTGCTTCTGTTCAAAAAATGTTTATCTTTATGGATTTTGCGGTACTGATTTCAAATCTGTATTCGGAATTACCCTCTGAAATTTATTTCAGAGAAATTATTATTTTTCAGATTATAATATATAATTATACGGCGAACACCAAAGAAATACAAAAAAATATTTTATTGTGACCGTAAAGTTAAAAAATGTTCTGCAAAACATTTTTCTTCTAGGCATTGTTTTGTTTATTCTTGATTAACTTCCAACTGTAGTCAGCTAGCAGAGATACATTCCAGTTGCCCTGAAACCTTCTCTCAATTACGGTAATTTTTTGATGAATTCTTTCTCTGTGTTCGTAACTAACAACATCAAGATTTATTGGAAAGAAATCGAGATGCGAGTGTAGGAAATGTGTTTTGAGGGACATGTTACATTTCATCTGCTTGTGTTCTTAAACTAGATGTACATAGTTTGGAGCCTTGTTTTCACCTAGGAAATTCTGAACTAAATCTTTTAACGCATTCCACGCTATTTGCTCGGCTCCTTGTACGAGTCCTTCAAAACTGATGGTCGCAGAGAACTTTCCTTATATCTGGTCCAACAAAAATTCCTTCATTAATTTTGGTATCACTGATACGTGGAAACAGCCTTCTGAAATAATAAAATTCTTTTCTTTAAATTTTGATTTTCGACTTTCCTATGAAGTTGGGGATAATAGAATCTTTTGGGATCATTGAATGGTTCATGGGAGATATTCTTCTCTCCTGTCACAAAACTTTTACGCTGAGATCAGTCTATTTGTACATAGTGTCGTTGCTCGGCTGTCCCAATCTCGTATCAGGCAACAGTATTTGGTTTATTCTAACTACAGTCTAAGAAAAATTGCTACAATTTTCAAATTCTCATATATATTCCAGTCATATTTGCTGTAGTTTATGCAATTAAATATCATTTAGTTTTGTCATATGTTTCTTTCATTTGAACAACAAATACCACTGGAACTGAGGATAAAAATTTCCATTGCAGAGCAAAATAGTTTTCAGACTGGATTTTGTTGTACCCATGAATAATGTCCATTCTTCCGCATTGATCTGTCACCCAAGTGCGGAAAATAATCCATGAAGGTCTTTGCAAACTTCACAGTGTTCGTCTGTCCGTGTTTCTAACTTCACAAAATGACTCCAAGCTTTTTATTTTTCAGTTGTGATTCAGTTTTACAAATATATTAAAATTAAAAAACAAAATACCAAATTTAACAAAATTACCAAAATATTATTACTTTTTCCGTGACAATTTATTTATATCCACCGAGTTGCGTTGAAATACTAAAATACTAATATATTTTAAAATAAATATTAAATATTCTTTGTCGAAACCTTCTTTTCAATTAGCACAAAGTATCAGTTCTGTGACATATTTTACTTAATAAATTGGTTATTTTGACTAAAAACTGTCAGGGTTATAGTTTATTTAAGTCTTTATTGGCCCATTGTTGTTTAGGCAGTTAAGATAGCAATGAAAGCGGTCTGAACAACAATAATAAAAAATTAAATCATATTTATTATGTAAATTTCTGTTTGAATTAGGTTTCCTTTTTCATGCTTTTTACATATAGTTTATAAGTATTGCCAACTAAGAAACAATATACAATTCACATTTCCCAATATGTAAATGCTTAATAGTATCGATATCCCTCCTCTGAAGACTCAAACAGAAGTTTTATGACTTATAAATCTTAGATTATTTCTTGAGTCCTCAAATGTGGTCATTTTCTGTGACATCCAACAAATTATGACAAGTAAACTTTTAAGATTTCGCTCCCACAATCACCTAAAAAAGTATTATGTCTTTTTGGTAGTGAATTGAAAGCCATCTTACTCTACTTTCATTCATTACATCTACTTTGCATTCATTAAATGCAGCTTTCGAGAATTTTTGCTTAGAGTGTATGAAACTAGAATTATATATATTAAATAAATTTTAAACGAAAATAATAATTATTTATTATTGATATGATTTTTATATTAAAATAATAGATGAGATTGTACCATATAGTTTTATTTATAACCGGAAAAATGTATTTAAAGATTAAATATAACTATAATGATTCAAATAATTAAAAAATAGTTGCATTCTATTTTTGAAAACATAAAAACTCTTTTTAAATAAAAAATATATAATCTTGTTGACAATCAATTTCGACGTAATCGTCATGTCATAAAGACATTATTAATTTTAAATCTGCTTATATAAACAAGTTGTGAGTATATAATCAATGAATAATTGCGTCATCTAAACACGCTCAATAAGATTGTCGAGAGACACGTTTGCACATTAATCTTAGGATCTAAAGATCTGATAAATGCCTCGCAGGTCACCCCCTTCCAATAATTATTAAACTGGACACACGGAATTTTAAAATTGTGTTAAAACAAATTTCTTTTAAAAATTTATCTAGTGATAATGTTTTGGACAAATATTTTTTGGGAATGTTATTTATCGGTGTTTGGAACGATGAAGGGCATTTGGTGTTCTAAACTATTTACCTTAATTCTTTCATATATACGAATAAAATATGAATAAATGTCTAGAAACTAAGTTTAATGTGTATAGTTCTTTTCTTGCATGCAAATAAAATATATATAAATACGAATAATGATTTCGATATAAATATTTATACAGGATAAATACTTTTGTAAGGCAATATCTTAGTCAGTCCCAATTGCGAAATTCACCAACAATGTTCACTGAGATTTTAGATTATTTATAATTATATAAAATACAAAATTGCATTAGAACTTTTTTTATGTAAATAAATGTTTAAAATGAATTTCTTTACTTGTTCAATAAACTATGTTGTTTTCACATATTTAATTGTTTTAATTTAAAAATTGTTATATATTAAATTTTAATATAAAAGCAAAATACCTTAATACATTTATCTGTTTTAATTTTTGCGGACCTTGCAGATTACTTTTTCTATGAGTCAACCAGAGGCATTTACTCTAATTACACAGAGTACTTCATAACTTTAAATATTTATTTCATTAAAATGTACAGGGTGTCCAGAAGAAAACCAAAGGATTTCATGAAACCAATATGTATTTAATTAAACACATGATAACGGCAAACATTTATATTTACAGAAATAAGCTGGCTGTTTAGAGTTGTTCAAAATTTCCTGCGTTATTGTCGCAACACTTTCAAAGACATGGAATCCAGGAAGTTGTTGTCTTGAGAATTCCTTCCATGTCAGATTTCTTCCTTGTGAGTAGTAAAGCACTTTTAAAAATTCAAGAAAAAAATAAAATCCTTTGTTTTTTTACTGGCACCCTAAAGAATAATAACTTTTGAATCCTAACATTAAAAACAAATAATCACCTCCTCCAGAAGATTACTCACTCTTAGGATAATTTCCCATGATGACAAAAAATGAGAAAAGAAGTCGGAATCGTTTAGAATTTAATTATGAATTCAATGCAAACTGTTGATAGTTTTCTTTGGTTTTTAATTTTCGTTCTTATAAATAATATTTAATAGTTATTAAAGTTATTATTATTGGTAAAGGAATTTTAAACCGTTCTCTTCAAATCATGTACAGAAAACGCAGTAACAAACTGAATGGCCATTTTGAACATAAAACAGCGATAATTATCTACAGAGGATATTCTTATGTATCATCATTAAAAAAAACCAGCCCTCTGAATCCGAAGATAACCCCACCGTTATTCCATTGATATATTGGCAGTTATGACCCAACAGTCACGATATTTCGACAAATGCCATTAATTTTGCCAGGTGATTTGCCTGACTCTAAGTTTACATTTGCCTGTGAACACTGCATGATTTATGTCCCGCCGAACAGTCAGCGGTTGTTTCGCTTTTCTGTGCACTTCTTGAAGATTCGCGTTATATCCATTGGTGTAGTTCACGATGACAGTTGTAGAAAGTTGATTATTATTACCATGCGACTAAAACTTGTAAACAAGTGCTTCTTATTCTTTCGATTTCCCAGTTTACATTTGTTCTTCGCTATTCTAAAATATTTTTCTAATTCATTAAAAATATGTATAAAACGTTTTATATAAGTGCATGTTTTATCAATTTTGTCGAATTGTTATAAAAACAATCAATTAATAAATTGAATTTAAAATAAATATTATTAATATATATTTATATAAAATTTTCTATAAGTAGAAAGTGAAAAATAAATAAAAATTTGATTTGATAAATAATAAATATAAATATATTTAAAAATGAAATATATTTTTTTATAAAATTATATTGAAATTAATTTTAATATTTTTTTACTAAATGCTCACAGATTTTACTCGTCTGACCTGTTGTGTGTGCTCACTAATACGAGTACGTCGAGTACGGTGTGTCTCTCCAATGTAATATATTGGTATAATATATTAGTATATAAACATATTAGTATACTTCCATTTTTGAATTACATTATTAGTATTATAAAATAAATCTTTTTTAGTGTTTTAAGTTATTTTCTCTAATCAGAATTTCGGCAATAATTCAGTGTTTGATACATACCTTTTTCGGTTTCGTTTTAGTAATTTTATATATCTGTTCTAACAATAGACGATCAACCTAATGATGTTCTGATAAGATATATATATGTATATATAGCTATAATTCGTGATTTATTGAAAATTGATATTCTAGGTGTAGTGCCCACGACTTCAGCATTAAATTTTATTGTGATGTAAATTTGAAATTAATTTACTTAATTGAAGTTGCTTACCTTGTTATGCTTTTTTTCAAAAAACATGTTTTTAAATCACTTTTAGATATCCGAATTTAGGCCTTTTCGTAAAAACCCAAACAAACTGAATCAATAAATTGAGATTGATTAGAACTATTATATATCAGGGTTTCTAAAAGTTTTTTTCATTCAGGACCCTGTAAGTAGCGTTTATGTCACTTTCAGTATTATCGAATTCCGAAATCATAATTTAACACCACAAAATTTATTAATATCAACAATTCACATATTAAACAAATTTCGCCTATTTCACATATTAAACAAAAATTAATTCATTAAATTTTTTCGATTAAATTTTGAAATTTTACGAAATTTAAACCTTAAATTATTTTACATTTTTTACGAAAATTTTATCATAAAAGCTAATTAATTTAAATTTACAATAAATCATTTTATTAAAAAATTATTTCTTAAAATATTAATCCGTTAATTATTTATTTTAAAATTTATTCAAACTTATTTCATAAATTTTATTAAAATATATCAATTGTTATTACTGAAAGCATATTTTAAATAAGTATTTATTTATCATATTTTTACTCTACATTTTAGTTTTTTAATTCATTTCTTTTAAATTTCCAAAATTAAAAAATAATAAACTATTTTGGCGAAACTTAAATTTAAACTAACCCCTTATATAAACTAAACCATTAATGATTGTTAGATTTTCAGTGACGTTATAATAATATAAAAAGATGAATAAATATTCTGTAATGATTTATTAAGAAACTTTATAAATTGATATATTTTTATATATTCAGGAATAAATTCATAAATTCATTTATACATTATTTCGCAAATACTTATTTTATTAATTCATCTACTGAAATATTTTACATAAAAATCTTGTGACCCTAAATTTAGTCGAGACCCATAGTTTTAGAAGCCATGCTATTTATCATATTTTCTCTCCTTGAAATTTACTTTATTTTTTAAAAAATCTTCAATTTAACTTGTATTTGTGAAGAAAATATTTTTGTGTCTTATTATTAGGGCCACTTTTTTTCGCGTTCACGAAAAAACACCACTAAATCACGAAAAAATACGAAAAAGCATAACAAACATGAACAGTTGCTAAAAATGAATGAATTGTGAAATTGAAATGAAATTTTTACTTAATTATCAAACAATAACTTTTATTTGATAAATATAAATAAAAGTTAAATAAAAGCCATAGTTAATTTTCTAATTTGCACAAGTAAATGAAATGATCTTAAAATTACACGAATAAACAAAATAAATAATTTTTGTTAAAGTGATTGTCGTTATTGGCTAGTACAAATATAGCAACAACGCAGCGTGTTGTCGAGAGATTATATGAGGAAAGAAGTGTCTATAGGGTCAGCAATAAGTCAGTAAGCCACATTCGCTGTAATTCAATAAAAAAACACTTTGAAGGGAAGAAGCAAGAGGATATTGCTGAATTGAGAATAAGATGCTCTACGACTTTAGAAATTTATTCGAACCACTCAAAAAGTAGACATCAATCTCTGGTTATTTTCAGCCACATGGTGATGCAAAGATGCATCGATATAATATCTGCATAGTGGTGACGAAGAATTTTTTGTCTGCAACATCCCACTGGAAAAACTGGACAATCTATTAATCGATTCCGGCATACTTATTTGCCAAACCTGGCAACTGAGGAGCATGATCGGATCACAAAAACTGTTTCGGTCGATTTCTAGCAGTTGGTGTAGGCGTAACTACAGACCTTATGAGCCACTCAGTTATTCATGTTATGTTTTATCCATTTGAACATGAAATGGCACATAATGACCCAGTTAAGTGGCGTAACACTTATTAATGTTGATAAGTTATTTAAATCTTTTTAAATGATTATACTGTATAAAATTATTTTAAAATGAAATTTCAATAAACCTTTTTCAGTGTTACTCATTGTAGTTGTTAAGTTATAATAATTAGTCTCTTTAAGTATATATTTAAATAGAGGCATTATCGCGAAATTTGACATTCGTGGATCGCGAAAATTGTATTTTTGGTTGCTAAAAACAGTGACCCTGCTTATTATTTTATTAATAAAAATATCATTTATTTAACATTTGAATCGCTTTTATTTAATTTTTTGTTTCTTCAAAAACTTTTATTGCATTGTTTTATTTTCATTTGAATTATTTGTTTTGCAAATATTTATTTGCTCGAATTTATTTTTGAACTAAGTTTCAAATATGCCGCACGATATTTATAAAAACTTTCTTTTTTTAGTTATTTGTTTTTACTTTTTTTCAATTTAATTTTCTAAATTATTTATTTAATTTTATGATGAAAATTTATTAAATTTTTTAAACATTTTTTAATCTTTTTCATTTACATGAATTATGTTTGTATAATATTTACGAGAATTTATAGAAATATTATTATTTAAAAAATAATATATTTTTATTATAAAATTGAATTTTATGGAAATGTAATTTCTTTTTAAATATATGTCGAAAATAATTGCGGTTTTCGTGATTCATCTATTTAATCTTATTTTTTAAACAAGTTTCTAAAAAAATATTTTATTGTTATCAATTTTAATAGCAAAATGAGAATCTTGAAGAGAAAGAGGGTTTTGAATAGACTTCAAATAACTAATTAATAGCCTTTTGACTGCTTAGAAAATAATTAAGAAATTAAAAAATTGAAATTAGGAAATGAATAATATTATCATGAGGACCATAAATAAAAAAATGATTTAATTTTTTAAAAAGTTTTCATTTAATAATCTTTAATACGTATGTATTAAAGCTTCAATTCCTAAAACAGCGCATTTTATTCGAACACAATTTTATTCCAACTTGTGAAACCATGGATTGCTACTGTAGCATGTGAGAGGTCGTATATTTTTCAACAAGACTCATAACCATCTAATATAGCGAGAACAACTAAGAATGTATGGCTGAGAATTTTCATGACCATGTCACACCTAATGTTTGGATCCCCAGCTAACCAGATGTTAATACACTGAATTTATATGTGGGACGTAGTTGAGAGGTATTCCAATATTCATCTCCGCAATACTCTTTTAGCTCTCAGACTTGCTGTAGTGGCTGCAATATATATTTTTTGGAGATTCTTATTTCCTTTATTATTTAATCTACTTACAATCTAATAATTTGTGCTAGTGAAAGAATAGAAAGATTATAATTATTCAAATATTATATTATTTAATATTAGGAAAATATTTTATCTTGGAAGTTTTGAATTTGGTGAGTATTGTAGGGGAGACTCGGTTTTCTCCGTGACATGGCTAAATTCATGATAGCTTAAGTAAAACTAATGCAAAATGTAAAAAAATTGCAAAGTGTGTAATGGTAGATTTGAAGATGATCTATCTGGAGAGGAGTGGATACAATGTAATATTTGCAAAGGATGGTTTCACAATGTGTGTGCTAACTTGGACGAAAATATGAAAAAATCAAAATTATCTCTTAATATCACGAAATTAGCCGAGTCTCCCCTATATGATGATTCATATTAATTCATAGTATATTATTTGTTAGGAATTTTTAGAAAATGTTTTTAAAATTTTTGCAATAATTTTTGAATTAAAAGTATAATTTTAAATTAAAAAAATTCAAGAACTAAATAAAGTTTATGTTACGGATAATAAAAAGAAAATGAAATTATTTAGGCGTCGGAATTTTTAAAAAAGTAAAATGAATTATTAATACTATATTTATTTTTATTATACCGGTTTGAGATTTATAAAACAAATAGTTTCTCTGAATTAAAAAAACAAAAATGTATTTATTTTCGATTATTTTGTTTAAATAAAGAGTGTGAGATAAATTCATATTTGTAAATAATACATGTAAATAGCTTATAATAAAATTTAATTAAACATGGTTCAAAAATATTCATATATTTTAACTCTCCTATTTTAGAAATGCGATTTTTAAACAGACAAAATTTTGTTTAAATATTTGAGAAATTGCGAGAAAATTAAAAATATTGTGTGTTAATAAATTTTACTGAAAGTGATGTTTAATATTATCTTATAAAGAGTATTAGTACATTTTTTGAATTAATACAAGCTTGAAAACTGATGTCATCTTTTAATATCGATAACGTGGAAGATGTTCCAAACACCTCTAACATTATTCACAATAAAATAAAAATTTATTTGGAAAGAATTTTAACAAATTTCTTTCTAAACATTCTTGCTCTAATAAATTTCCGCTTCACGATCTTCATCTGAAGCAATGTCTCAATTATTTTGGTTTGTTTGAATTTTATTTTACCGAATAAATTTGGGTGAATAAATTCATTTTTTATTAAATACGTTAAGAATTGTTATTAATATTATTTTTATTTATTATTTATTTTTTTGTACAATATATATTTTATTAAATAAAATATCGAATTTTTGTCGATATTTTTTTATAAAAGAACATATATATTTTTTATTTATGTTTCACTTGAAATGAATAAGTGTTTTCCTGTCACAGTTAAAACAAAATAATGATGACTGCTTAGTAATGCATTCTATGTTTAGTTTTAATATAATAATATTTATACAATTTAGAATAATTCAGAATTTTATGTTTTATATAATTTTTAATTTTATTTTTTCGATAAAATTCAGATTTTCATAATTTAAAACGTCTTTTTCTTCAATTTTATTTATTTCAATTATTTTTGTATTTGTTTCCTATCATGATTAATTTGAATAGACTAAAAATAATATCGGGTGATTAAACAAGCTATCACAACATAAATGGAAGGGATTAATTTCACGACCGGGGTCTGTCTTTTCAATAGAACAAATGATTTCCATTCAAGGATCGCATTTTCGAAGTGGAAGTACAAATGTGTTAAATCTTTAAAACCACGACAATACCGATGGTACGGGAATGGCGTGCATTTGACCTCTATCTTTTGGTTGCAAGTACGGGCCACATGGATTGTTAAACGATAAAGAAAGAGCTGCTTGTTGCATATGATCAAAACAAGGAGAAAGTCATACACCAGTTTCCAATACGGGCCATAAAACATTAGAAATGAATCAAAGAATTTTTTTCGGCACTGAGGCGGCAGGCAAAGATCTGTTGCCCTTTCAGGAATCTCAAAAATCGCTTTTTATACAACTTTTATAGCAGACTACGTAACTGAACATATTGCGTCTAAAGACGCAAAATGTAGGATAATACTACAGCAATTGATTTCGTTAGTACATGTCGTACTCCATGTCAAATAACCCTTAGCAGCACTTGCAGCAGCAATGGCATTACTGTCCGATAATAACGAGAACAAAAGGCGCTCAATACAGTGGGTCCTTAAATCCATTATTCGAAAAAAATATTAATATGTTGTTCTTGTAAAAAAAGGACAATTTTAGCGCGATTACAGGGCCTGTTTTGATACAGTGGTAAGGAATCCCCACGGTATATGGGAATGGGAAACGATTAGAATATCCCATTGTAGAGCGATTGGGGTTCCTGAAAGGAGCAGTGCATAGAAACCACTCCTCGATAATAGATTGAAGGACAGTTTGTGGACAGATTTTGTTCCATAACAATGATTGAAAAGAGATTGATAAAATCGTACCAAGTGAAACGAGTATCAAAAGCGTTGCAAACAGTTCTCGGATCAACCAAAGTCGAACATAGCATTTGAATAGGTTAGAGTTGAATTTTAGCCAAGTGAGATGTTGGACTTTACTAAGACGAAATTTGAGTGGAATTTAAATTTGGATGATGCTGGAAATGGATGTAATCACACAACTAGAAAGCATTGTTATCAATGGTGTTGGGAATCTGCTAGCGTTTGATTCCATTCGAGCCAACACGGCCACTCTGTCACAATGGCAGTGAGACTACTGGAATCGGATGCCCAAAGCGGGACTGAATACACATCCAGATAACGCATTGGCCTGAAAGTGGACCCCGATTTTAGTGAAATAGCAATGGAAAAAAAACGTTGCACAATACGCACCGAAGAAGCTGCAGAAAGGGACATTCAAACGTGTACTTATAAAGTCAAAATTCTAAAAACCATGGTACAAAGCATCATAATTTGTGATTGTTTAGAGACAAACCGAAACGCACCCATGTACTGAAGACTGACACTCTAGCGTCCATAACCGTGTGAAGCTCTTGTATTTTTGAGTTTCCTGAAATTACAAGGGATCTTTGCTAGCCGCCTCATTGCCACAAAAAATTCTTTGATTCATTTCCAATGTTTTATGGCCCGTTTTGGAAACTGGTGTACGGCTTTTTCCGGGTTTTGACCATATGCATCTAGCAGCTCTCTCTTCATTCACTGCCATGTGCGCCAATGCTGACTATCGTTATTTACTATGCATACAAAGTTATCGATCACAGTGGGACATACTTAATATATTATCAAGCTTAATATACTTCACATTTAAATATAGTTAATTGAAAGAGTTAAACTCTGTAGCGTATAAATAGCAATGAACCACAATTAGCAAGTTTATAAACTGGTTCAGTCTCATTTTTATCTAATAAATTTATTGTTTGTTCTAACAATTTCTATTTTAAATTTTGGTGAGAAGAAACTTGACTTTAACTTACTAAATTCAATTGAATTACAATTATAAATAGTACTTTAATCTTTAATCAAATTTACTATATTTGTTATATATATATATATATATATATAAAAAGAGTTCATATAAAATGTATCACGAAGTAATTACTTCTATCATTTAGATGTACAATGTCTACGCTCGGTCTACGTACAAGTCATCTATTTCAAGAGATAGTAATACTGATTTAGGTACGTCTCGTAACAAAAAAGATTGTCAGCTAAGTCAAACTGAACTGATAAATCAGGAAAGAAATTGTCATTCTCCAATGAAACGATCTTCAAGATCTCCAAGACAATCTCCAAGATCAAGTAAGGGAGAAAAATTTCCCCGGTCTGTAACTCAGTATGAATTTGGGTCAACGAGTTTGAGAGAGAAACTTTATAAAGATATTGAGCATGAGAAACGTCTGAAGAAGCGTAGACTTCGTCTAATAGCTTCAACTGAAGACGCCTTCAGTAGACTTAAACGAATTACAGATTCTCAAGAAGACAAGAACTTAAATGGTATCGTCTTATTTTCCAGTATATTTTAAGTAAATTAATTATTACTTAGATAACTCAGTAAAAATTTTAACCAACGTCGAAGCAGCTCAAAATGTTCTCGCCCAACTGGCTAAACCTTTTCAAAAATATCTCAGACTAGCTCGTTTGCAGCTTCAGTTTCCAAAATCACGAATACAGAACCACTTAGTAAAGTGTCTTCAGTTTGGAATGTCGGCGCAGGTTTTCCTAGAAAGTTTTATTTCAACCCCAAAAGTAATGGAGGCATCAGAATGCATAAATGGTCAGATTTGGTCAATTTACTGCAAAATAATGTTGTGTCGGGGTTTGTCAAATAAACTGACCTTTATGCTTAAGAGGGAAAATGTGTCCTTAATGTGTACGGTTTATCATATACCAATGTTCTCTTTGACTGAAGACACTTTCAAGCACGACTCTCAAAAGTTTCTCATCAAATTCAATTCGGAAACGTCTGTTTGAGATAATTTGTAAGAATGTCAATTGGATTGCATTATGTCGTAAAATATTTCCACAAATAAAGATTTGTTATTCATTTGTCTTAAATTATTTCCTTTTTCTTTACAATTTTAATATTATTGTTGGGTATTAAAATCTTTAATCTAAAATATTTACTTTTTAAAACACAAATCTTTATTTTTTAATCTTTAATCTGACTCCAATTAATCAGTAAGGACTTCCAACATAAATATATAAACAATGAACACAAATTCTTTTATGAAACTTTATTTCAAATAACAAAAATTAACAAGTCAAAATAATAATAATAATTCAATTCTTGATGACAGAACACAAACACAAATCAATACTTCGTACGTGTTAACAGATTACAGCAAAAACTGTGAATCTCCAAAACGAACGATAGTTTAGATTTAAATTAAATCTTTTTCTCCCAAACGGGATACTTATGGTTTGAAAAAAAAGAATATTTTAAAAAGAATAATAAATAAAAAATAATTCTATATAACGAGTTTACATGCTTCCTTGGTTTTTTTTGTTGAGAGAATTTTTTGGGCAACCTAAACTAAATTTGCTGCTTTTTATATAGTAATTTTCATCAGCCTTGAAAATTGATAAAATAAAACAAAGATTAAAATATTTTTAATTTTAAATTCCAAATTTTGTTAAAATGAATATTATTTTGTTTGAAATTAATAATTTCACCAAATTTATTTTAAATTTTTTCTACATAAAATTTTATCAAAAGTGTTCATATGTATTTTTCGAAACCCCAATATTATTTAGATTAAATAATTAAAAAAAAGATAATTTTCTGCTGATGTACGATACTTAATATTATTTGTTATGTACAGAATGTATTAGTAAGATAGAGAACATTTAGGTGTATTGCACAGACAGAAGCTTGGTTAGTATTTCAAGAGATAAATTGCATTGTAAACGTTGTGTTATTTTATATTTGATAATCTCGAAGAAGAGAATCAAAGTGTTCACTTTCGCAAGGTAATGTTTTAAGAATTTTAACAAGGCAACGACACTTCAAAACAGGCAATAATATGCAGTGAGTCCTCTGTAAAGCGAAAGAGTATCAATCGTTGTAACTGATCGAAAATTGGTTTCTAGAATTTCTTTCTGAAAGACAAACCAAGAATGTTTATCGTACTGACTTCAATAGTGACATTTTAAAGACACAATTGAATCAAAATTCATGTCAAACGACAAGAGAAAAGCATAGAAGCTAAATTAGTTAAACTTAACTGTTTGTTCCTCCGTAGAGAATTGTAAAAAGTCAGGAAACAAGGAATGTAGTCACTCTAATATCTCAATAAACGCAACAAAATTGATGGAAAGAAAATTGTCACTTGTATCCTCTGATGAGAGAAAACTAAACAATTTTTGACAGGATTATTACAGACTACAAAATATGAATCGCTTATAAAAGAAATCATCCATAGAAGACAGTGGTTCGACCAGAATAAACTACCCTAACACTTACAGAAAGAAATTTTGCTGTATTTTTGGTAGGATAGCAAAGGAATCCTTTACTATGAGTTCTTAAATTAGAACGAAACAGTTACTGCAGATGCGTATGTTCATCAGATACAAAGAGTTCAAACATATTACTACTTTACAGCCGGGTAAGAAGATAACCTTAAGGTTAGATTTTCCTGGTCTGCTTCCTGCTTGGACTTTCATACACATAACCACCATAATTCCATCTAAAAGACTTCCATTAATTCCAAAATACCTCCGACTTCACTCAATCATTTTATCAAGCTATCGTTCGAAAAATCGTTCCAACTCAATTTTCAATTTGAACAACAGTGCGACCTTAGATTTTAGACACTAACCTTTTTACCTGGTAAGTATATTTTTCAATTTTTTGGCCGTACTTCGAGCGTCTAGCCAATCCAAAGAAATTGTTTAACACTCTGAAAACTTACTAATACGAACTTTGCTTCTTCTTATCCAGCTCCATGTTAACAGCAATTCCTCTAACAAAAACAAAAGATAAAGAACCGCGTCGGTAAACCTTTGGATTTTCATAATAATGGCATTTATTTATTGTGACTTTATTCAAATTTCCATTGCAGTCGAATTTCTCTAAGTGATCTAAAATAAATTTAATGTTCTGCATTTCGTGTATGCCCGGATAGATTGTCATCCAACAGAGAACAAAATCGATGCTGAAAATATGTATTAAATCAAAATTGCACCTGCTCTGAGTTTTTGTTTAAACAAAAAACATAAATAATTCTATTCCCAACGTTAGTTTTTTTTAAGAATTGATGTTTATAATGTTGAATTGTTTATTGCTGATTTGTTTAGCTTACTTTTTTATATATGTAAATATTATAAAAAGACAAAGAATATAAAAAATAAATAAAAGAGTTATGATATTAAATTTAATTTGTTTTAATAATATATAATTTTATAACTGAACGTGTTTTTGATGTATAATAAACCTATCGTAACTGGCGACCACGCCGAAAATATTAACGCTGTAACGGGTAGCCAGCAGCGCAATTTATTGTTAGCAGTGCTTCCAAAGAAAGCTCAGGAATTGCTGAGTTTTAATCTGAGAAAGTTCGATGGAAGAGACTCACAAGAAGCTGAAAGATGGCTGAAGGATATTGAAGAATGGCTGTCCTTGAATGATTTGCCGTT
>MQRK01230780.1:6754-30768 GCA_001938485.1 Girardia tigrina
CATAAATCCGAAATATAACTGAATACATTTTTCAATTTGTTTTGTGTTTTCCACTATTTCTACGAAATATTAAAGTGGTTTTAAAACTCTAGTTACTTTATGATAACCCTGTAGTTTATATTAATATTTAATTGTTTTTTTGAAATTATTTTTTAATTATAACTTTGTTGGCAAAGTAGAGTTCTGTCTGTATAAAATGAATTTTTAATTAATTAAAATTCAGTGAAATAAAAATAAAAAATGTTTTCTATATACACCAAAATCATTTGCAAACACCATGGAAAATAAAGTCAAGGTTTTTAATTTTTTTATATGAAAATACTTGTTTTAATCTTAATATTCTAAAATTAATGATAGATATATAGAAAATTTTTACCTGTCACAACGGCCCGTGAAAAAACAGCAAAAAATTTAATTTCACAAAACTTTGAATGAACATAATTAAATTTAATATTAAAATTAAGCACTTTGGAATCTCATTTATTCAATGAATTTTCTTTGCTCTTCTCTAGTTGTCACTTTTTCTATTTTTATTTAAAGAATAGAATTTATTAAACTTTCATAAATTAAATACAATAGGAAGAAAAATAAATGTCATAATAAATATTAAAATTAACAAAATGTTCATTCAAAAGAAAATACAATATTTAAACAATAAATGCAAAATTAATTTATAAAATATTTGAAAATAGTTTATTTTTATTTAAATAATTTTAAAATTAAAAAGTTTTATAAATTAAATTCAATACGAAATTTCGAAAATAATAAATTTACATACGTTTATATTTACAATTGATACTATTGGTTTGTGTAAGAAAAATGAAAAATTGTTCCTCATAAATTTACTTAGGCAAAACTTGTTTGAATAATATGTTTATTAAATAAAAGTTTCAAAAGATGTCTTTATCTGAATTCTCATCAGAATATATTCGAGAACCAAACAGGAATAAAGATTTTTATTTGCTTAGGTTTTATTTTTAATTGTATTTTTTGAATTATCGCTATTTTCACTGTCGATATTTTTACCACAAGCCACATATTATACATTATACTAATTAATTAAGATATATAAATATAAAAACAAAGTAAAAGATTTATACAATCTTTAAGAAATATTATTTTATATATACACATAACTATAGTTGACCCCCATATTTACTTTGATCATTACCAAATAGTATTTCTACAAGAATTAATTCATTCAAGTTGTATAAACTTCAGTTCTTTTGCTTCATAACATCGTGCTAAATGAGGGTCTACTACAATTTTAAAGCACATTATAAGCGTAAAATTTATAAAATCTAGAAGCAATCTACAGAAACATTATTCGCAGGGTTTGTGAAATCTCGTTTCCTTTATATAGAGCTTATTTAAAATTATTAATAAATAAATTTATTTTAGCCATTTCATCAGGATTTAGTAATATAAATCCATTAATAATGTGAATTATGAAAAACAAGAAAATATAAATTCAGCTGAATATTTAAATTATTCTTCGAAATGTCTTTTTCCATTTTTATTTTCAATTAACTCCCCAAGGAAAAATATAGTATCTTCATTGTATTAAACACTTCCTAAGTAAATACTCTGAATTAGATTCTTCTTCCTTTAAATAGAAAACAATTTTTTATAATGCTCTTATTTTTGTAAATGTATACTTAAATGAGAAATAAATAATATAGAAAATTAGAATAATGAAGGAAAAAGAAAAATGTGGAGTATTGTATACCTTATTTCAGACATATGAACGAAAATATAGAAACTGTACTTCTTGAATTCGACACAAAAAACAAAATAAGGAAAAATGATTATTTCGATTCAGGATGAATTGGGGAATATTAGAAGAAACTAGAGATCTAGAATAAGTTCCAATGATTAATGGAGCTAACGGTCATTAAATGTATAAAATATGGACTGTTTTGGATTAAAAATTGTTTTTTGTGAATAATAAAAAATAAAAGGTATTAATTAGCAAAAATTGAATTTTGTTTAAGTAAAACGATTTGACTGCTTCTTTTTGTTGTGGTTTCATTTAAAGAAATATTTTATAAAAAAATTCTTTGTTTTTCGTTGCGTTTTTGCAAAAAAAGTCAAGTTGAGTAGCGATCGTGCATAATTTGATTATTTTGTTGATCAAGACCAGATATTTAGAGATGCTGAGAAACAATATTTAGAGAGTTACGAAGAGCGATGAAAATGACGAAATACATTGACGAATGATGTATTATTTGGCTTTCCGACAAGTTCTGCTAGAATGTGTCCTAGAAAATCGTCCCGAAGTTCAGGGTCGAGAGATGCTACGCGACGTTGTTCTACATAGACACCATGAAGATGCCACAGACTAAGGTCATTCAGACGGACATGACGAAGATCCAGGCTGTTATGAAGATTCATGTGCATTCACCGATTATCGCCGCAATCCGATCACCAAGGCACTCGCGAGACTCAATGTGAAAGATACGATGTAGGCCACCGCACTTCTCACGTCAGCTGAGTCGATTATTAGTGAAAAGGTACTCGGTCCCTGAGATATCAAGAAAATTAGAATCGCCTCAATAATTACACTCAAAAATTGTATATAAATGTTTGGAGGTGCTCCACAATTAATTTTATTTTATTTTCGTAGTTTTTTCCTACTAAACAACATTAATTAATGGTTAACAATTTATAATAAAGGCTAAGTACAATACACCATTATATTTTCGTATTTTCATTTTTTTTCAAATTATATTAAATTATGAAATTAAATCAGTTAATAAAGAGAAGATCAAGAAACATCTTTCTTGCAATTGAAACTATGTAGGATGTTCAATAATTCAAATACTTGAATTCTTGAATAATGAAGACGCGTTTCACTCTTTTTACAAAAGGCTATTTTTTGTATGAGAAAGCAAAGAATGTTATAATTAGTTCAAGAACAAATTTGAAAGTTACAGTATCAATGGCTTTAGGAATCCTCATTAATAATAACTGCTAAAATTTTATTTAAACAAATTTTTAACCACGCTTATTGTAACTCACTTCGTCTGTATGTTTATTTGTGTATTTGCTACAAATCTTTTGCAAGTGATTTTTTATCCATTTCTTATGGTCAGACTAAGTCCAAATTTTGTACATCTGTGAAATTCCGATGACCATATAAGGTGAGCCATTAAGCGCTTCCCTTTTTTAAACAAAAAAAAATCCAGCGCAACATTCTTTATATATTACAGAGAACACCGATCAACGACCAATGAGCTCCACCTGATATCCATCATTGTTAAGGCATAATTGAAAGCTTCGGAATGTACGTTTGTGAATGGCCAGCTGTGTAGATGTCTGAGGGGCTAGATTTCATGTTTGAGCTCGTCTTTTAGTTTGTTGACTGTACAACATTTTCTCGACCTGACTTCAAGCTTGATCATTTCCCTTAAGTCATTGTCGCAATAGTTTAAGTCCGGGCTTTTTGAAGGCCAGGCAAGTGAGCCATACTTTCCAACTCTAGGGTCAGGAAATTTTGCATTGAGGAACTCTCGGGTTGCAATCGCCGTATGAGCTGGAGCTTTGTCTTGTTGGAAATGACAAGAAAAAGTATCCACTTTTTCTCCAATGTTTGTATGAATTCTGTGAGTAACATTTCTACTTATGGAAGAAGGGCCCAATGATGTAGTTAGCATTCATTGACACCCAAAACATTACAGAGTAGGGATTCCGAGCAACCTGCTCACAGAAGTAGGGATTTGCTCTAGAAAACCAAGTTGATTTACTTCCCTTCCCTATAAAAGTCCCATTCTTCAATGAAAAACAAATTGTCACGCCTTCGAGATTATCCTATTTGTCAAGTATGGCTTGGCCCCACTGCAGTCAAAGGTGTCTGTCAGCCTCTATCAGGTATTGAACTTAACATGGTTTGGAAGGTCTCAATTCCAAATCGTCTATCAAAATACGCTGGTTCGTGGAATTTCCAACTCTGTTTATCTTTTCCTGGTAGACAAGTGAGGATTGTCTGCCGCGGACTAATCCACATCGTCAACATAATCTCCCCACTTAAAAGGGCGACCTGCTCTTGGTTTGTCCACCAACGAACCGCTTTCAAACAACTTCGCCATACACTGGAAAATGATCCTTCTTTTAGGTGGTTCACAGTCATAATTTTCTTTACTTGTCGCATGGGATGATTTGATTTGTCAGATTTATACAGCCACGCTGCTGCTTGCACACGATATGGAATAGAATATGTAATGGTATCACTCATTTTAAATTAAAAGTGTACTATCTATTTAGTTCAGAATTTAGTAGAGTATACAGCATGATTTATGAAAAAATCCTTCTTTCATTTGCAGTACATAGAATCATAAAGGCGTATACAGTTTATCTTTATCTTTTGTGAATGCAAAAAAGGTAGGGAGTTATGTGCCACGCTGCACATGAATCAAAGATTTACTTTATAAATTATTTACTAGTACATTTTAAAGAAACCTTTTTTTCTATTATCCCGCTTTTGTTCTTTATTTCTAAATAAAATTCAAATTTGTCATAACTTTAGGAATTTTTATATTTTTGAGTAATAAATAAATATATTTTTTGATTCCTTTTAAGTTAAAGTTTATATTTTTGCCATGAGGAATTTTCAAAATAATTATTGCTTTTCAATACTCAGGGTTTTCTACTGTTCCCGACGCTTTTTCCATGGAGAAAATTACTGGTTCTTGATTAAAGGTGCGTAAACAGCGTTTCGAAAACCGGGTTATCTGAAACAGCAGTCGGTGCAGAAATATTTTGTAAAATAGTTTCGAATCAAACCTAATAATTCTAGATTCTATCATTATGCCACCGTTGGTCCGCACTGAAACACATATTGAAATGCTTTCCATTACTGGCCTGTCATTCTGCCATCCCAACCTTTTCGATTGGACAACTGCTATGAGAAGTACATCCAAAATCCGACTCTGATTCTATCAAATTGTTGAAAACTGAAATTGATTCAGAGTCGAACTTCAGAATTCGACACAGTCCCATCGATTATGGAACCCAATTTCAAATGGGAATCTGATATGCAAAAGTAAATCCGTAGAATTCTGTCGACAAAAAAATTTCAGTCGATCTATGTGGTCTCCGTGATTTTCCATCCCATAGTCATTGACATTGTAGGTGTGGTTGTTAAGAAAGTATTTATATATTTTACTTGTTATTAAACTTTATAAGTAATCTAATTGTGTAATCATTTAACTTTAATTTACGAGAACATTTTTGTTTTCTCTCTCACAGACAAATAATTTATTAGTTAACTATTAAAATTATTTTTTATTCAAATGTGTTCTTCCTTATTGTTAACCTTAAAAAGGTTATATATATACAGGTTGCCTCAAACGTTATTAGTGTTTTTAAGTTCCATTACATTTATGTTTCTATATTTGTAATACATTAACTTGCTGACGCCCAATTTGACATAATTTTGAAGACTTTAAATAGGTATTTATATTTGTCATACAATTTTGTTTATTATTGATATACTGTTTTATATATGACTGACAAAAATACGGCTATTTGAATCCTGTTACTAAAAAGGATCGTATAATTGCAGCCAGGACTACTAAAATTTGAGGTGTCGGAGGCCGGAGTGCAAGGAAAATAACACAACTGATGGGGATTCCAGCTTTTCAAACAAGATGCCACCAGTATTGAAGATGAACCGCGCGACTATCGGTAGTCAATCAGGGGGAACTGTGTGTCTTAGTGGAACAAAAGGAACTCATTCCTTCCCAAAGCACCGTTGATCGTCATCTGCACAATCTTGATTTTGTGTTCAGAAATTATTTGCAAGTTCCTCATAATTTGTTTGAGAAGCAAGCTCAGTATAACAAAGACCAATGTAGCAAAGTTCTCCCCAGCCCTCGAGATAAACATTTTCTAAAGCAAATTGTAGCGCGGGATTAAAAATTGGTTTTCTTCCGCAATTCGGTGGGATGAAATCAATGGCTGCAATCTGGTCAGTCAGATCAAATTTTTGTCTGAAGTGGGCGTTTCCTAAATAAGATCATGTTATGCATGTGATGGAATTTAGAAAGCTCTATGCACTGGGAGCTCTATAAGTACCAACTTCTAAGATGGGCATCTGGAGCGCGTTTACTGTGTTCTGAGTACCAAGTACCCTGCATTAGTGAATCGCGAAAGCCCTTCTCTAACATGATAACGCTCCAGCTCATACTTTATGGAATGTGCTGCAGCAAATAGAGCAGCTGTCAGGCATTGAAGCTAAACCATGATTTTCACAAGTCTGATTTTCACTTATTCTGCTCAATGGTAAATTTTCCTCGTGAGCTCTAGTACACAAATATAAGAAATGTATGAAAACTACCATCGCCGATTTCTTTACCTTGAAATCGCCTAAGTAGTACCGTCATGGCATTAAGTAACTGTCTAGACTGTTTTTTCAAATGAAAGAAAAAATGGATTGTACTTTGAGTAATGAACATATTTTTGTTTAACTGTTTACAATGAATGTTCTTGGCTGAAAACACTAATAACTTTAGAGACATCCTAATATATAAATATAAGATAAAAATGTTGCTTCAGTTTGTTGTAAAACTCTTTTCTCTTATTTTTTTTGATTTTCATTATTTTTCAGCTATTAAATGAAAAACATAGATACAAAATAGATGGAATAAATTTACCTTAAGGTACTTTAAAAATATCGTTACGCTGGTGTGACGAAAGTGGATTGCACTCAGCCAAAAAAGTAATTCAAAAGCCATTAAAAAAGATCATTCAAATTTTAAAACTTTCGTTAAATTAAAAATAATCAATTTTTCCGTACTTCATTTTTGTTAAAATTAATGTTTTACGATTATACACAAATGTTTAAACTGTATTAAATATATATTTTTTGGTTTTTTCTTTCCATGCTTTTAAATAAATTTATTATGCTATTTATAACTATTTAATATCAAAATTGATTTGTAAAAATTTTTGTATGAAATTTTCAGTTCTATAAAAGATTTAAATAGTTTCTAATAACATAATTAATTTATTAAAATATGTAAATATATAATATATATATGTAAATATTTTATCCCTTCTACGAAAGATTAAGAAAATTCTTTTGGTCAAGTAGAGTTATGTCCGCATAAAGAATGGAAATAAAAACTACTGTTTTAATTTACCACTTTATTTACGATTTTAATGTTTATTAAAGTGAGACGAGATCCCATTTCCCCAATAATAATCTAGAAAGTAACCAACCCTGTATATCTTGATACAATTTCATATAGTTCTCATAGAAATTCGTCGCAACTGAAATTCGAATATCAAATTTTATATCATATGAGAAATAATTTTTTTCACACTTTAAACAAAAAAATGATTATTTTTATCTCTGATAAAAAGATGAAACTTTAAGTTTTAACGAATACAATTTTTTTTAAGGTTTCATAACATTTTTGTCCGAGAATTTGTCGTTCATAATGATGAGCATTCTGATACATTAGTTTATTATACAAACTTGAAATATAATATGGATCACAAAAAGTAACGTTTTACAATTTGATCGTGAGTGTTCGACGAAAATTTGAATCATATAAAATAAGTATTTCTCACTCGCTAATCTTCATCAAAATAGATTTGACCCAATAATCATTTTTTTGAAGAATAATCAAATTTAATTTCCTTCCTTTCTGGAGTTTCTTCCAAATTAGTTTTTTTAGGAAATAAAGAAGTCTTCATATTCTAAAAAACTTTTTCCTTGACTTTCTCAAAATGTTCCATGGATGTTTTTTAAATATATTCTACCACCTTTTTTTAATGATATTAATAAATATTTTCAAGTTTTCTTAAAAATTTTATTAGTCAAACAAATGATCTTCAAAATATTTTTCTATTCCACTCTTTAAAATTCGGATTCTAGGTGTATTCGACTAAAGTCCGTTAGACTAAGATCAATTCGATTAATTATGATTTTAAAATATTAATTGTTGATTTTAACAAAAATCGCCGTTAGTCGAACTGACCTAGTTGAATCGACCGTTTATCGAAACGACCAGCCACCACAATTCGATAACAAACGAAAAAGAAAAGAGAAGTTGCTAGACTAAATTAAAATTATTTTATTATGTAAAAAAGCCAAAATTATGTATAAACTTAATCCTTAATGAAAATGAATTTCAATAACCAAACACTTAACCCTTTGACTACCGAACTAATTTTTACTGATATTAAATAATGGCAGAAGATGTTCCTAGTGCAAAAGCAAACTAGCAACTGACAAGTACTGACAAGTTTTCAAGTAGTGTGTAGAAGACGCGCAAGAATACATCCACTATATGCAACTGGGATGCAAATAACCGATTTCGTATACTAATTTATCTCTCTGGAAGTTTTTGAAATTGCTTTGGACGTATTGTCCCAATGATAACCAGAGGGTTAATTAATTGGTTTTTCTAATGTTATAAGTGAAAATGTAAAAAATAAATTCAGTTACTAGTATCAAAGTGTATAAATAAAAAGTAAATAAGGCATGAATACCAAGGTTATGTAATGAATTAAATATTCTTGTATTAAACGCTATATAACTAACAGAAAGATCAAGGAGAAAGAACAAGATTAAGATACATACGAATAAGTAAGAGTAAACGAAGTTTAACTTTCATAAATGTATACCAATGAAAACGAGAATCATTCATTTTATATCAAAACTGGAGCTCTAAAAATATTTTAATTTCCTTTCTATTCGACATATCCTTATATATTTAGTAGGAATTTATATTCAATCTGGCTCCATTTATTTTTATATTTAGGAAAAAAACTTCTAAAATAATTTTTTTCTTCTTGTTCAGGAATCAGATTGTTTTGGGTTTTAATTGCACACTTTCTTTTCTTTTTAATTTTTTTGCTGTTTCTCCATTCGAGATCAATTGTTCGAAAGACGAGTCCGAATAAAGAACACTGTCCTTTCTATGAATTAACCCGCAGGATTTTTAAGGCCATTTTGACTGTACAATGTACACCCAATTTTTGTAGATGTACACACAAAAATTTAGTTATTTATAGGTACAAAGCCTGGCCCGGCTCGCAGTCCGCTGCGCGCGCTCGGTGCTCACATCGACTGATTGATTGATCGATTGATAAATAAATTCCCAGTAAATTCCCACTGTAAATAAATTCCCAGTTACAATCAACGATTGAGGCCCTAATGAGGACCGGTTCACTTTCACCGGCGTTGCTCTTCTCGAAGACCGCCGTCGCCGATGTCGTTATAACAATCGGTTGAAAATAAAATAAGATTGCAAAAATGAAATTAATCGACAGTACATAAAATTATATCATAAAATTGAATAACATTCAATTTTATGATATAACATTATATAAGTCTTTTGAAATATTTTATAACAGTACATTAAAGCAATCATAATGCAAAATTATGATTGCTTTTGCTGTTATTAAATGTGCACGTTATAACATTTTGCTGTTGTTAAATGAAACGCACTGTAAAGCATAGGTTCATTAAAATACACACACTGCTATTCCCTCTCTCTCTCGCACATATACGCTCCCACACAAGGTCATTTATAATTGTATACTTATTTAATAAGTATACTTAGCTCTTTAAATCCAGTGTGCATGTGTGATGTAACCATTTTTGAGTAAAAATAAATGTTATGCTGTACATCCACATTTTCTTAGGTTACACCCAGCTGGAAACCTTAAAAAACCCTGTTAGCCCGTACTAAAATGTGATAAGATGTGATATGGATTATCATACTAAAATTTAATAAGGGACAAATTCGGAACTTTTGAATTGAAATTAGTAATAAATTTAGATTCAGATTTTAAATAAAGTGTTGTGTATTAAAACTTGTTAAAATATTTTGTGTAATTTTATATTTATTTTAAATGTGATTAATATTAAAAAGAAAGAAAAATCATTTTTATATATGAAAAATTGTTCGTTAAAAAAGAGTTTATTTAAACGCTTTAAGTTATGCTTTGATAAAAGTTTGAAAATTAAAGAAACAAAGTTTTTGGCTCATTGAACGGCATTTTGATTTTATTGAAGTGGTTTTCCAATTTGTTTGAGGACTGTGATGGATGAAGAGAACTTATTTTGCTGCAAGTGTCAGAGACATCCATGTCTTTCAGGACGGTGAGTGGAACAACTGTCGCGATGTAATTGTGGAAGGAATCGAATTCGATAACTCAGTAGAAAGTGGTGATGATAATTTGAATATATTTCGTATGATCTTTCATATTCCTGGCAGAGGAGGTCGTTCTGATGGCAGCACTGATTTGTCATTTTTTTCCGATTAGGGAAAAAGAGAGGCGGTTTTTTAGTTAGTTGATTAACTGTTCTTTTGATGGGTTGACTTTCAACTTCAGATTGTATTTTCTCTGATCAAAGTTTTGATAACATTGCTACACTGATCGTGAATCAGCTTTAGCAAGGTAAGAAACCACCAGCGACAGACGAAGACAATGTTCCCGACTGTATCATTGACCTGGGTGTATTGATGCCTTTTCTTTAATCAAGGAGAGGGTGCAACAGATACGATTCGTTGATAGGGTAAAGATTTTTTTTGTTTTTCAGTTCTCCAAGGCGGGGACGGATGGCCGCGGGGATAGAGAGTAGCAACAAAGCTGCACATGTCCCTTTGCAAACCAATTCTATAGTACCTATTCTTCGCTTACGATACAAATTGATTCTCCGTCTTTCTTTTCATTTATTTTTTAACCGCTTCTGTTAATAGTCAAATTAAAATAAAACAAGTAATCTACTTTAATAATTTGTGAATTTGTAATTCTAAATTCCTATTGAATTAAATAATTTTTAAAAATTAAAAAAAATATTAACATTTGTTTCAGATTTACCTGGTATTCAGTTGAAAATTTTTTGATAGAACTCAACATTGAGTACCGTTTCTTCTATATCTAATGGTTATATAACCATTTCCAACATCTCTATATTCCATTTTATCACCTTCCAATTTACTTAGTTCATGTTATCTATTGGTGAATTGCTTTCATGATTTAGAAACTAGTTTTAATTCTGCAAATACATTAAAAATAACACATCGAAAGATCCAATTCAAAATGCTTTGGTTCTAAATTATGCTATCATCATATAAAATTAATTAAAAGATTTCTTTGATTTCTTCGACGCCTGATGCGGGCTAAAGTAAAGTTATGTCACCAGGAGAGATTATAAAATACGTAATGCTCATATCTGTCGCAAGCGTTCTTAACAACAAACTTGGTACAACTCGAGTAACACAGAGGTATGTAACGTAGGTCACTAAATAATTTGATTTTATATTATTCATATATAAATTCCTCTAAAAATACTATTATTATATGCCTCCCTCTGATAAAATAAACTTTACCACCACTGAAAATATAATTTTTTAATTGAATGATAAACCTTAAATTTTCAATACTAAATTTGATCATTATTATGTTAAATTTAAAATAATTTTATATTGCATGATTTTTCATGGGATTTTTATGTTTTCTGCGAAAATCTTAAATATTTAACTGAATTTCTTATAAAAAAACATTATATAGAAAATATGTTACTAAATTACTTACTGGGTATACAAGGTCGGATGGTCGAGTTCGTTTGCTTGTAACCTACCTTGCACCTGTCACACGTAAGTCCAGTTACCCCATCTTTACAATAACACTGACCAGTTTTGTTATCGCACTCGTTTTGCCTTGTCGACCCAATGGTGTGACATTTACAACCTAGCAACATAAAATATTTAATTAATTTATTCAATTTCAAAAAAGATCATATATTTAAAAAACTTGTATAAGTATAGATATAGTTTAAAATTTTGCATTTTGTTTATTTGTGCATTTTGCTTTTTTTGCTCTAGAAAAAGATTAATGCATTTATATTGCCCTAGGACCCAAGTATTGCATCTTTTTTTAAACTGATTATCACTGGTGTAAAAAAATTGAGCCAAAGGTAAACCAAAAAACAAAACTTACAATCTGTATTGTGTTTAGATTTATTTAATGAGAACTTAATTAAACTTTGTTTTCAAACTATGTCTTATAATGATAAGTTATCATACAAAAATTTTAATGGTTAAGTTTAAGAACTGTCTGTTGAACTCAAAGACTAAGTGGTGGCTTTGAAATGTATTCACCTATCAAACTGTGTTATAGCCATACAACTACCAAAGCCCATGTTAGAAGAATCATATGAGAAGAAATTGGCAGCAATAAATCTCGTCTCGGTAGCGAAAGACCTTGTTTATCAACAACCAAACTGGTCGAGAAACCAAGTTTTACCACTTTAGAGGCTATTAATAAAGTTTCCATTTCCCAGAAATCCAAGGCGCAGATCAATGTAAAGCTATTTAGTTGTCATACTACCGGGAAGCAATTGCTTAATCTTGATCATCGGCGTCTTCGCCGCAGTATAGGTCAAGGTGCTCTTCCAAAAATAGAGCAGAATGAAGGAAGGATGTATATGATGGTGCGTAGGATGGCTGGTACAAATTTCTTACCAAATACATCTTTCTTACTATCCAAAAGTAACCGTTTGATGATTTTAAAATGTTTTGGTAAGGGGGTTGAAGATGGTTAAATTTTATTCTCGAAATTTATTCCCCACTTAATTTGGAGCATTGCATCGCAATTTTGTAAGATAAAATTGCTTGTATACTTACACATTTTAGGAGGACAAAGATGCTTGTCATTGTCAAGGACTATACAAAGGATTTAACAGTCCATACTTCAATCTTTTTTAACAATATGAAAATAAACATTCAAAAGACATTTCCCTACACAACGTTACACTTAGGGAATCCAGTGCTTAGAGTATACCAGGAAAAATGTTACTCAGTCCTTTTGTAGATCCATGGTGCTTAACATGACACGTAGTATTGCAGCAGTCATACTTAATGAGCCATTATGTACGAACATTACATTTAGTTTGAAATCATCTAAACGTCTTATTTTTGTGGTCTTTGTATTGGTATTGTTTTTATTTAATAAATTATCTTTTACATCAATCTCTCATCATTTTTCTTAAAAAAAGCTCGTTTATACTTTTGACCATGAGTGTATTTATTTTATCTAGCTTCTTGAATGTAGTTTAATGTGCTTGGGTAAATCTAAGTTAAAATCTGTTTACAGATTTTTACTTGTGACAAATTTTTACTGAATGATCTTTGAATGCGGATACCTTTTAAATTTTTAAATTTATTATTGTAAATAACGTTTATGCCATCTTCATAATATGAAATTTCAGAAGTCATATTTATCGCAAAATTTTATTAACGTCAATAATTCACATATTTCAACAAATTTATTGTTAATTCAATCATTTCGCCAAAATTCATCCAATAAATTTTTTTCCGATTTAAATTTTAAAATTGAACTTATAATTATAAAATTAAGTTTTTAAATTATAACTAAAAAAAATTTATAAAAATTTATCATAAAATTATTAAATTTAAATTTACCACAGGCCTTTTATTTTAAAAAAAATTTTTCTTAAAAATATTATAAATTTTAATCCGTTTATTTTAAAATTCTTATTTCGCAACTTTTATTAAAATATATCAATTATTATAACTGTAACCTTTTTTTATTTTTTATAATTATTCGAATTTTGTTGGTTTTCCTTTTAAGATCATTTTTAATTTTAATACTTTTTGTGTTTCTTTAATTTTTTAAAACTGTCAAATTTAAAAAAACAATAAATTATTTTGGCGAAGTGCAAATTTAAACTAACTACTCATAATTATAAAGGAAGGCTTATTTATTGGTTTCCTCAAAAGAGTGGAATGATAGTAAATGAAACTTTTTTTGTTTTATTTCATCAAAACTCTTCGTTCTCCTTAAATTTTTACAATTTCTTTAAAAAGTTTCTCTGTAAAAATAGATCCACTGATTGTTTAATTAGTAAATTAGATCATATTATTTTTATGTTGAAAAGATTTCATAGAAATTTTAAATAATTTTTTAAAATAAGTTTTGAAAAGATGTTAGAAGTTCTTTTTTCATGCTTTCTGTATATGTTTCCATGGAATTTAGAAAACTTTTTTGAAGACTTTTTACTCAATCAATTTCCTCCCATCTTTGCTCACTCACTCATTCTCGATGACAATAAATGATCATGTGAAAATTTGATCAAAAAAGTTAATGATGTCAACTAAATTTCAATTTTCAATTTTCAATTTTCAATACATTTTACAATGGACGAGAGGTATATGTGTTAGTGTTTTCACGATTTTTTTTCTCCTGTGAATGTGGTACTTAATCATCTCAAGGGAAAGATTTTTTTTCAATTTTTGTATGAAATTTTCCATTCTAAAAAAGATTTAAAAAGTTATATATATTTATAAACATAATAAATTTATTAAAAAGTATAATTGTAATTTTCTCTTCTACAAATGTTAACAAAAATTCTTTTGGTCAAGTAGAGTTCTCTCCACATGAAGAATGACCCTAAAAAAACAGTTTCTGATTTACTAGTGACGTAATTTATTTGATATTTCAAACAATTTTATACTGATTTTTTTTTAAAAATTTTGGATAATTATCAAATCATATTTCATAAAATAAACTCAAATTACTTTTTCGGAAAGAGTTTTTCCTGTCATTTAAATTAAAATTTGACATCAAACATTAACATTACACTTATACACTTATTAAAACTTCCACAATTACTAGAGATATAGTAAAAACGTTTGAGAAACCTTTGTGGGGGTCATAAAATAAAATTCCGGAGAAGAATTATCAAGGAAGAAATGTTTGTAAAGATCAACTAGCCGAATTATTCGTAGTTTTTTTCATTTAAAGTCTAGGAAATATTTCATCAAGAGTTTATTTTTTCGACAAGACTAGTTTCGAATGAATCAAGTTGACTATAAATATTTTATATCATCCTTTTTATATTTTTCACAGAGGATCAGTGATCGTCAAATGAGATTATTTATCAAGCGGCACTTGACTATGAGACACTTGGTCACACCGACAAGAGGACAAACATCTACTACTGCTTATCTGTAATTTATTAAATTAAATTATATATTTAATATCTTAATTGTGTATAATTTCAATTATAATTATTTATTTTTCTCTTATAAAAGTAACTCAGAATTCCTCAATGGATCATCATGTATTTCTTCTTTTATAATAATACGTGATACTTAGATGTAATTTGGATCTGATATCACAACTATTAACAGAATTTAAATATCCAATTTTTTATTAATATTTGTTTTTTAAGGAAAACAATATCCTATAATATTTGCTCTTTTATAAAATGTTAAAAAAAATCTTTAAAATTTGTTTTAACAAAAATATATTTATATTTTTACATATTTTTTAAAAAAGTAAATTATCTTTTTAATGGAAATGGTAATTTATATAAATTTGTAAACATATATGATTGTGTGAATTTTTAGTAAAATTTTTATTTAATATCAGTAAAATATTTCTGATTAATGTCTTTTGAAATAAATAAAAAAGGAAAAACCTAAGTAATAAAATTGAAAAATAATTTTAAAATGATAAATTGCTAAATAAATAAATATATAAATAAATAAATAAATATAATTGATACATCTTTACAAAGGAGACAGAAATGCTGTTTCAGGGATTTATTTTATGTAAAAAACATTTTGCTGTTTTTATAACACTAGTTAGATGGTCTTTATCATAAATTTTCAGTAAATGTCATTATAACTTTGAAAAAGGGTTTTGACCATTTCAAGAGAATGAGTGCCTGATTTTACAATAGTGTTTATTACCAATAACAATTTGAAAAGGCAAAAAAAAATCAATGGTAGTGGAGGCTTCGAAGTATGTATTGTTCGCAAATGAAACTTAATATAAGACACAATATTAATCTATTAGCCAGTATTTTTCTCAAATTACAAAATATTTTCTAGAGGATTCATAATATAAGAAAATCTGTGTATTGTTGGTAACCTTACTGGAACACTCTTTACGCTCGCTGTCTCTATATGACGATAGTATCGTATAACTTCTTCTTTCATTCTTTCTGACCACGAGCAACGATGTACATTCATATGCATTATCAGTACGTCAACATTTATTAACAAACGCCAACATTTTGTTTTCATAAAAAAACCAAACAAAAATACAAGAAGAGCATTTTTGTAGAAAATATTATTTATCAATTTTATAAACTGGTAACAAAAGAAAACAAGAACACGACCCTTGATAACAAGGCTGTTCAGTCTGAAAATGGAAAAAAAACAAATTTTTGTTTCTTAGCAAAAATATAAAAGCTAGAAGAGTTTAACTTTTGAAGAGAAGTTGTTTTTTTCATTTGAATTTGAGTATTGGCGATAAACCATTTTTAGAGAGGTATTTTCGTCTACTTATAATTATCATCAGTTAAGCCGATATTCTTTTCAAATAGTTGACCTATCAACCAGAAAATAAATAGGGAAATTAAAAGATTATAAATAGGTTTTCTTTCCTTTAGGAATCACACGAAAAAAACTTTCTCTCTTCCTACCAGTTATCATTTGGGCTCAAAATACAATATTGAGTACGAAACCATTGATTCGTTTTAAAGTCATTATTTCAAGTTCAGTCATCGGTTAAATGAGATTTATGACTCACAAAATCATAAGAAGAGCCCATTTGACCAATTATTGCTTCATTCACAGACGCCCGGCTACTATAGTGCCATCCACGATACCTGACCGTTTCTCAAGTCGGTCGGCATTTCAACTCTCATTTTGGCTTATTAGGCTCTGTTAGTTTACCAGAGAGTATCCGACAATCAACCATTGACGATTTGGAAATAAGGAAAACAGAATTACAATTTCCTTTCTACTTCGAGTGTAAAATTGAAATTTACACTATGTTTACTCTTTCATCATGAAACATATTCGGCTCTATCGATTTCCAATATTTTTTATTCTAAAGGTAATTATTTCGCACTCCCCCTTGATATTTTTAATAAAATTCCAGAAAAATTTTATTTTACAAAAAAATATAATTAACATTTTATGATAATAAAATTTTTAATGGCAATTTGATGAATCAATCTCCGTTTGAATTGGTTTGAGAAAAATGTCGTTTTTGAATAAAATTTTTTAATATTAAATTTGAAGAGAAAGAAAATTTTTTTAAATATTTTTAGCATATCTTTTGGCTGTTAGGAAATGATAAAATACGGTGTTAAATAAATCAAATGACCGAGAAAATTACTAATTAATATTAGAAAATTACGATTACCCTTGGGAATAAATTTGGGTTATTATGTATGTATTAGGTAGGGGAAAAGAAATCCATTATTTCTAATTTTATTTAAAAATATTTCGTATTTTGGTCGAAAATGTACCATTGGGTTTTATAATTGATTTGCGTTTAATATATTTTAAAAAGAGACATGTCTTTATAAAAAAAATGTTTTTCAGAGTTTTGATTGGCTGATTCGGTAAAGTCCTTTAAATATAAAAAAATACTGTTTTAAAAACCGCGCTTATATTTGATGAGTTTGTATTTTAGCATAGATAATTATTATGCTTTTGACCTAAGTGTTTTTTGCTGATTGTCGATTTTATTCCGTTTTGTTGTGTTTTTCAATCATTCTTTGATTAATTAATTCATTAATTGGTGAATGTTTTAATAAATTATTTAAAAGTAATCGAGAATGAATAATTTTGAAAAATTTTACCTCTATCCGATAATGAAAGGTGGGGTAATGATGGCTGAAAGATTTGTAGTAAGCAGACATACTGAGTGATTAAATATAATGCCTTGTGAAAATGGGGTTAAAAAGGATAGAATTCAGTATTTTTTACAATATTGCTTTGAAGAAGGCAAAAATGCAAGTCTGCAGTATTTAATGATGTTGATGATTCTAATATTATCCCAAACAATTACGCATAATTTTGGCTTCATCGATTCTGACCAGATATTTTCTTTTTATACGATACATCTCACATTTATACCTCTATCGTCGAAAATGTCTATAAAATCGTGTAAATGAAAAAAAGTAGACCAGTATGTTTCAGGAGTTTTAGTAGCATGCATGAACTAAAGATCGACCATGAAAGTGTTTTAAGCCATCTGCTGGATTCACAAAGAAACTCAAAGTTTAACTTCCACCAAAATTAAAGCAAAAAAACTTCATGGATCGAATTTCCATGTGTGAAATCTTTGTCAAACGGCACTAAATCGATCTATTTCTAAAACGAATGGCAACTGAGGAAAATAAATTGATTAAATATGTTCTGGACCAAAGCGTAGTGAAGCATCTCAAATGGTTACCAAACCAGGACTAAGAGACAAAAACGTTTCGCCGTATATTTGAAGTAAATGAAAAGGAATCATCTACTATGAGCTTCTTCTATATAGCTAAACACTAATTTCGAACCCCTACATATTTATTTGGAGAGTTTAGAAATAGCACCCTCCGATTATCACGTTTTTAGATAAGTTTTATTAAAAAGTAAATAGTTCAAAGATCTGGATAATATTCAAACTTGGGTTTAGAAGCTCTCTGTATCGAAGTTCTGTTAAATTCTGTTAACAGAATAATGATTTTATGGTAGAGAAGAAATTGTTTTTTACTTGTATTATTAATTTTGAGTTAAATTGAATAAAAATTTATATTTTACATGTAGCATCTTTTTTAAAAACCCCTATTGTGTATTCAAATTGTTGTTATTATCAATTATTTATACCCTTTGATTCTCTCTCTCACTCTCTCTCATCTTGAAAAGAAAGGAATTCAATTTAAATGACAATCTTGGTAATTTATCGCATTTGTTTGCTGTGATTTATTTTTGATTGTAATGTATATTAATAACATAATAAATGAAATAATTAAATAAAGTTAAATAAAAATAGAAAAGAAAAAAAATATTAAATATGAATAAAATTAAATCAAATAAAAAACCGATTTGTTAAAAAAAAGAGTTTTTGTTGATTGATAACGATTTATTGTAAAAATGATTCTTGTTTAAATATGTCATGTAAATAACCGGTTTCGATTTTGTATTGAACGAACTTAATTGTTATTTTATCTGATGATAATTCCTGGAAATCAAAGTTTAATATTGGGTGCATTTATTTTGATTTTGGTTAACGTAATTTGGGTCATATCACCGAAACTGATAAATTATATATTTGTGACAGAAAATTATAATAAACCATTTCTATCAACATATCTTAAAATCTCAATTTTTACATTATTTCTCTTAAGATTTTTTGTCAGTTCTCACTGGCGAAAATTGACATGTCCTCATAAATTATATTTTCCTGGTTCATTTCAGATTAACAATTTTAAACCGACAGATAAGAAAAAATTAAATGATCCAATATACGTTCCAGTCAATTTCGAATCATCAGACAAGATGGTGTTTAAATCATGAACCCAAATACGAATCGCGATAATCACATCTCTTATTGTAATCTGTTGAGGTAGTATCCCTCAGATAACGATCTTCATGCAGATCATCGAAACCGTTCCTGATCACAGCCAGATGCTGTATTTTTTCCCTAACAAGAATGACTCGAGTGCGGTCCAGTTCAATGACAGATCGGCGTTCATGACGATCTTTATAAATGAATTCTTTTACAAATGGGGCCAGCACATTGATACTGATATCAAATCTCTATTCGATAACCTATTGCGCGCGACTGCTACCACCGTCCTGTTCTCGGGGCAACTCGGGGATCGAGCGGATCAGCACCTTTATCTTTTTCAAAAAAAACATTTTAGACCATAATCATTGTAGTGTGGACTCTTAACATGTATCTAGTGTAGTTATAAAAATGTAGTATAATAAAACTATTATTTTTAATAGCTGAGATGAAGAAGAAATAGAAAATGGTTGAAGTGGCATTTGTTGTTTGTTGAAATATATTGATTTGAGAATTCCAGTGAATACTATAAATAAGGATGAAACATATTTGAATCTCCACATTCATTATTCTGGATGAGAATCTAAAGAATGATTATCCCTTGAAGAAAAGACTCCCAAGATTCTGCTAGCCGACAAATCACACAACTACTGTGGTTTGAAGTGTGGTTTGAAAATTTCTTTTACAAATAGAATAATGAACTCCAGATAAGTCACGAAATTCGATCATTGCTATCAGAGGTCATAAAATAAAGTTTCGAAATTTCCCTTTCCTCCCAAATAATGTAACACAATAAACGATTGCAAAATTTAAGTTTTTACCAGTTTATCATTCACAAAAACCAAATTTTGTTTCAGGATTTTTTATATATTCTGTCAACTGAAGATGGAAATCATCGCAATATGTTCGATTCAAAGAAAAAATTGAAAGATTTGACGACTTTTTTTCATTAAATGATTAAATTTTCTTAGAAAGAGCGATGAAGGAAGTGAATATAAGGTAATGTGAATTACGCTGAGAAATGATCTTATAAGACTACCTTGTTTCAAATACATCATAGAGTCTTGCTAGGTGCTTCTTTTCAATCAAAATCTAGTGACTTTTGATATTCCTGAAATGACACAAAAATAATAAATCAGAAATGTACCTTATTGAAAAGTAAAAATTCTGTATATAAAATTTTTCAGTGGAAAATAAATTAGTTTATTTATATAATAAACAAACTAATATTGGCTTCCATACGTTTTTCCAGAGCGTAATGAATTCCAACAACAAAGACATAAATAAAATTTTAATTTTATATCCATGAATTTTATATTAAAGCCAGTATAATGTATCACTGTTATTTCTTTTGGCCTTTCCAAAAAAGGAAACATATTTCTGAAGAAAAAAATCAATAATCAATTTAACATTGTCGTTTATTAACACCTTTACTGCCATGAATATCATATATGATAGCCATGGAGTTTCGACACTATTAAGAACATTTAGACAAGTCTCGTTTGAATTTTTATTACAATCACATTTAGTGTCATTAACTCTCAGGAAGTCTTTCATCGTTGGTCATCATTCTAATTTGTTTTCTTATTTCTATTTTTAATCATGATTATTCGAACAATTTTTCTAAGTCATTCTTTCAAATATTTAACTTTTAAAAATTATTAATTAAAAATAATAATTTTTACCATTTCTCAATAAATCCCAAAATAATAAAAATGTTATCAAATTATTAAAAATGCATCTAATTTAAATTTTACTAAAAAACATTAAACTTAATTTTAATTGTTAAATTAAAAATATGAGCTTATAAAATAATTATTTTAATTATGTTTGAATAGTCAATCCTATAAATTTAATAAAAAAATACCAATTTCCATCTGGGTGCGAGAATCACCATTCTAAATTCAACATACTTAAATCAACATACAGCATCAATACATTTACACATTCAAACAATTTAAAATATTCCTCATAAACACTTTAGGTCTTGGCTATCAAAAACGATATCAGTTACATGAAAATCGTATTGAAGTTTGATTTTTGGGTCTCCTACGATGTATTAGGTAAACGTGGTTAGTGCAAATTGATATATGTGCCGATTCTTTGAGCTAAGTTTTTCGTGGGGTGCTTTGGCTATCATTTTTGGTATCCAGGATGAAAATCTCCCAATGTGTTTCAAAATGAGTCAGATTTAAAAATATTGCATTGACATGTAGTTTTATGTTGAAAAAAATACAAATTACACAAAATAATTTTTGGCCCAATGGGGACCATTAACGATTTTACATGGCAGTAAAAGTGGTAAAAAGTCTTAAAGCTTTAAAAATGAGAGTTGAAACTTCAAATTATCATTTAATAATATGTACTTCGGCATTATCGTATAAAAATTTAACTATTTTCAGTTATAAATCTCTACACGGATCACCTGAATCTAGGATTATATACAAATGAAAATTGAAAACATTTACTTGTGATTTTAAAATATAAAATTACAAAATTCTTTTCAACCAGTGTGATAATTGTTTTGAAGCAAAAATGTTACTTAGGTGGTCTTAAAATCAGTGTTCAAATGGCAGTCTCAAACAGATTCATGAAGACTTTCGCATTGAAACTTAATCACTTGGCATTATGATAATCGATTAAAGAATATTATAATAAATAGAAATGTATTAAAAATAAAAAAATATTAGAATAAAATATATTTAAATATGAATAAAGAATTTATGTGATTTTTTTCTTAGTTTTAGTTTGTAATGAGAATCCGAACTTGTTTATATTTTATTAACCAATTTCTATATATAATCCAACTTTTGAAATATATGAGTTCCATGCAAATCTTACTTGATATACTTTACCGTAAGTGTTTACTAATCAGTGTTTAGAGATGATGATTTTTCTATCCAAATTGTTACCCTCGCTCCTTCTTTAAGGTATTAAACCTCGTTGCTTTTTAGGAGGTCCTGGAATGCTGAGAGTTATTTCATACCGCTCCTTTAACTGGGGATCGATAAGGTACTGATCCGTATGAAACAGGTATCATCGCAATATTGATTAATTTGATTGATTCATCGCGTATTTTAGCAATGCTATCTCATCAGAAAACCGTGGGTTCAAATAGCTTCACACAGTTACGCCGATCAACCCCTTGGCCTTCACATTAAGAAAAATAGTTCAGCCTTAAAAGTGAATTGCTGGGTATATCATTAGGTTAGCTTTGGACAATTTAGCCTAGATTCTCTAGTTTCCATCAGGGACAGCCCAAGGAGGTATGTCTGACTGACTGGCGCATTGATTCCCCTTTCCAATGTACAATTTTTGACATTCATGATTGTGGTGCCGACAGCCGAACCGAGTGGAGGCGGCCAGCACCTCTTAGATATGCCGGGACTTGGTGCCCGGAGAGATCGCTGTGTAGGTTCGACGGCGTCTGTTTGCCGATCGGGTCAGGTGACTGTCGGTTGATACGTCATTGGATGTCGGTCTCGCGATCGGCTTGCGGCGGTTCCGTTTCTGTGAACGCCGATACCACTCTATTCGTCGAAACACTGCCGACTGCGTGGTCGGTGAGATTGTGGCGATCCGCCATGCGTCGCCAAATTGTGTGAGGCGATGGCGCACGGGACCCGACCGATCGAGGCCACTGCTGCACAGTGCGGTTCAAATAGTCGTTCCAAATCGTCAACGAAACATGATTTAGATTCATTCCGTAAATATAATCATCGGATAAAACATCAGAACGATGATTAATATTCCATTCAATTGAAAACATAAAAAGCAGTCATAATTTATTTATTCAAAAAAATTGTGCCCTCCAATATTATTTAAACAATTGTGTGATCAAATATTATTTAAAAAAAACTGTTTTTTGTTTCATATTCAATCACCACAACGATAGTTAAAATTATAAACCAGTCTAGTTTGCAATTCAAAAACTATTTGAGATTTATATGAGAAATTTTATAATTCAGGTGTGGTTGAAATTACAGGATATTATCTTGATTTTTGTTAATACTTTTCTTAAATGCTCTAAATCAAGAGTTTTGGATAACATGAAAAAATATGCAAAATAGATTCCAAATGTAAAACTTTTATTCGTAGTTATTTAAACTTATTCCTTGGTGGTAACCTGAATTGCAAACATTTGTAATTTAAAAGCATTTTTCATATTAAATTGATATTTTTTCACATTAAATCGATAATTTTTCATACTAAATTGATATTTTTTCGTATTAAATGCATAATTTTCTTCTCAAATCGATATTTTTTAATATTAAATCGATAATTTTTCATATATAATACAAATTGTTTCATATTAAATAATAATTAATTTCATATTTGAATAAAATATTTTTTTAAAAAAAATGCTCAGTTCGTTGGTTACCGAATTCACGATTTCGGCATAACATATATACAGGGTATCCCAAAAATATGTATACACATTAAAAATTTAATTTTATTGAATTTTATTGAATTTTATTGAATTTTATTTATGTTTAACTTTCATTATATTTAATATAAATAGTTTTTTTTAACATAAATAGGTTTTTTGTAGAGTCAGTCCCTATCATAGGAATGGCATGCAGGCTTAACTTCGAAGAAAGAAAATTTATTATGAAATACTACTGGAAATATGAAAATGTACATGAAGTACAAAAACAATTCAGGAAGGAATT
>MQRK01230785.1:0-12639 GCA_001938485.1 Girardia tigrina
ACACTACATAATTACTCAATATTATGACATCATTGCCTAACCATTGACCTACTTTTTGCATTGTGCACAATCCGTTTTCTGAAATCCGCATTTCATACTTGTACACCTAATAATACATCACGGCTTAGTTAACTTTCAATTAGGTTTCGTAAGTTCTTTAATCAATGAGTTAATACTTGTCCGATTGTCTCTTTCAAGTTTTTTTCTATTCCTTCTTTCTTTTTAGGAGTTGTTTCGAATTTATTCTTTTCAAACAAGAAATAAAAAGTCAAAATCTCAACAGCCCCTCCAGGCAAAGTCTCGGTCTCCATCAAGACCTTTGCAACATTTGAATAATATTTGTCATTACTTTTTCAATTCTGAAAGTAATATTTTCTGAGATAAATTGAAATAAATTCTAACAAATTCTGAACAAATTCTAATTAAGATATTATTTTTATATAAAAAAGACTATTCAATAAAATTCCGTTGGTGAAACCCATTAAATCCAGACCTATCAGATATCTGTAGTTCCATATTGTGTTATACAGTATTTCATGTTGTATTCCAAGGACGGTCTAATGAGCTATCTTATTTTAGAAACATGTAAGTGCATATATAAGCAAGCTCTTTATGTAAAAAATCTGCATTGTATTTACCCTTTTCTTGTTTAATGGTCAAGGAGGTAGCAAACTAGTAGTGACGGAGACCATTTTTAAGAAGATCAGTGATGTCATATATTGAATGGGTTTTCCTGGCTTTAAAATATTAAATCATTCAACACTTGGTCTGACCTAGGGTAACCAGATCTCCCGTTTTGGCTCGGAGACTTCTTAAATTTTTCTTCGTATATAAATTTACATATTCAAAATTTAAGAATATTATTTTTTGTAAAAATCCGAAGGTTTTGACTTGAAAACCACAGAACAGAAGAATGAGAAAAATTTAGGAAGTCTCGGGGTCGAAACCGGAGATGTGGTCACCCTAGTCTGACCACCAGCTATTTTGTATTGCATGATGTAAAATTTCCTATTTTTGTTTTATTATGAAGGAGTTCAGTTTGCGTAATGGTGTGCTTTAAAATCCAAAGTTGCATTAGTGAGAAAAGATCACTTAAAGAAATATTTTTTATACTGTATTGAACCAAACCATGACGATCTTGATGGAACAATGATACCGGTCAAAAAGAAATAGTTCAATAATCAAATATTTTGGACGAGACATCCCTCTATCTCACCAATTGCGTCGACACGAAACCACAAAATCGTTGATCTCACCCGAGAGATCGGGAACAATAATAATCGGTTGATTAATCAAAACTAATTGTGCACCGTAGACAGAAGTTACATAATTTCTCCTTCGAAGGTCAAGCAGAAGATCTGCGATGTGCTCCAATGTGGTCGGTGGCTTACCACAGTGGTCCCAGAAACTCGTTTCTCATTCTGGTATCGTGACCAAGAACTACCAAGGGTTGATAGTGATTTACAAATATCAAATACCCTGATCTATAAACCAGGTTCATGTCGGTGGACTCCAAAAATTTTCCATGTTGATATTTGGGCCGAGTGCTGTCGATATGATGTAGAGACAATATTTAACCCGTCAAGATGATTAAATAATAAAAATAATACCAACAGGGCATTATTTTTATGTTTCATGAGTAAGGTTGCACAGCCTTGAAGTTTTTAGATTTTTGGGCATTCTAAGCCCGTATTTTTTATGATTTTAAAATTCTTCATTTTGGTTCTTTAAAAAATTGTCATTTTAGAAAATCGTTTTCAAAAAGTTCAAAAATTTATTTTTAAATAAATCCTTTATTTCGTCACTCACAAAATTCTATTTTAAATCAGCAACATCAGGAATTTACAAATAAAATAAAAACTAAATGACATTTTTAAATCCAACCTGAACGAGATAAATTGATGTTCTCTCTCTCTACCAAGAAAGGTCCATATTGGACGATGTGGTCCATATGTACGGCCGGCCAGGTCTCCTGATTTGACACCGCTCGATTTTTTGTGTGGGGGTATTTGAAGAATGAAGTGTATAAGAGAAAACCAGAAACAATTCAACAACTTAAAGATTTTATTTGTCAAGAAGCGGCAAAAATAGATGGTGAAATGCGCCAAAATGCCACTAAGTCTTTTCATGGACGCCTTAAATATTGTATTGATGTCGATGGTTATTCTGTTGAATATTATTAAAGTTTAATTGTTATCTAAAACCATTTTTTCATAATTTTTTGCCAAGAAAAACGTTATTGCAATTGTAAATCCGGTAGTTACTTTATGATCACCCTGTATATATACTAATAATTCACTCAATATAAATAATTTCTTTCGAAATTTCAAACCAATAAGAACAAGGAAATTCAAAGAATAATTTTTTAAATTAAAATTTTAACGAAATAAATTGATATGCCCTTATGACAATGCCCTCTCTGTACATGAATCTTGTATGCACCAAATTAGGTGAAGAGGTGCCCAGGTTGCTAGAATGCTGTCGAGTGTTGGGTTGTTATTATATTATCATACTCTAAAACTTCTAATAATCCCCCAGTACAGCTATTTTTTCTAGTCAAATTTTTTCTCAAGAATAATCCCCCACTTCTAATAGTTACCTCTGCTTAAATCTTTTTAAATAAATTATTATATTGTGCTAGTATAAATTATCAAGTTCTTGATGGTGAGGACTATTCGCAATCTAGTTATTCAGAAATTGATGAATAAATTTGATTTTCTAAAAATGTTTTTTTTTGATTTTTAAAAATTTATAATAATCCACCATGTCCTTTTCCAACTTTTTAAAAAAAAAGAATAATCATTGAAAGTTTTAGAGTATATTCTTTTTTTTCATTTTTAACATAAAAAATTATTTTGATACAAATATAATTTACTATCGCCCTTCTAACACAGGCAAATGGTTCGTATAGTACCCGATTAAATTCATCTGGTCCAATGACTTACCAGTGAACAAAATCAAATACCTTCTGGATTCCTAGTAGACTATCTTTTAAAAAATTCATCTCGCTCTTGCATAGATAAACAAATCTCTATCAATATTATTAAGAACATTGAGACAAGTCTCATTTGAATTTTTATTACTATCACAATTTGAGTCCTTACAACTTTCAGGAAGTCTTTCACCGTTTGATATCTTACTAATTGGTTTTATTATTTCTATTTTTAATCATGATTATTCCAACAATTTTTCTAAATCTTTTTAAAATTTTTAATTTTTAAAAATATTAATTAAAAATAATAATTTAAATTATTTCTAAATAAAAACACAAAATTATAAAAATGTTATCAAATTATTAAAAATAACTTTAATTTATATATTATTAAATTTATTTAAATTTAATTAAATGCTTTTCTTTTCTTAATAAATATTAAACTTAATTTAAAAAAGATAAACTTATTAAATTATTATTTTAATTATGTTCGAATAGTCAATCATTTTAAATATAAAAAAATACGAATTTCCATCTGGTTGGGAGAATCACCATTCTAAGTTCAACATACTCAAATCAGTGTACAACATCAATACATTCACACATTCAAACAATTTAAAATATCCCTCGCAGATATCATGTTGGTTTATATTCTGTTGATTTTATAAATATAGAATTCCCACTCCATAACAATTTAATTGTGGCACAATAGAAATAACTCTTTAAATATTTTAAAAGATATAAATAAAGTTAAAAACATAAATATTCATTAATTGTCCAACATTGATCCTTTTTAATACTTTTTTTCATTTTTAAGTCCACTTCTGGTAATATATCTGCCCAACTCATGGCATTCCTTTTTTTTAAACTAGCTTGAATAAATTCTCGAATGGTCCTGAATTGTCTTTCGATTATTCCGTTTGTATTGTGGTGGTATGGACTGGAGAAAATTATTTTAACGCCTTTATTCTCCAACATTTCTCTAACTGTTTTGCCTCGAAACTCTTACCACAATCAACATTTATCTCCTTTGGTGCACCAAATTTTAATATCCATTTTTGTAATATTGTTTGTACAATTGTTTCTTCGTCCTGTCTCTTGATTGCCGTCAAGCTGATGTACTTGCTAAAGTGGTCTATCATTCCGAGAATGTATCTTTCTCTTCTTACTGTTTCATGCCACGGTTCACATATATCTATATAAACCTTTTCAAATATTTCTTACGCTGTTATTATAACGTTTTCTTCCTTTGTCTTCGTTGTCTTTGTTTGTTGGCACTCTATACATGTTCCGACTATCTCCTTTACTGTTTTCCTTTCTTCCTCTATATCAAACTTGTCCCTCAGATATTCGTATACTTCTTCTGCTCCTGCATGACACAATAATCTATGTGTCTGTATGATTAAATCGTTCCGTTTTTCTTTTGGTATCCATTCTTTTTAACCTGCTCTCGCTTGGCTCCTTGTAGTCACTACTAATAATCTAGTCTTATTCTTACCCTTTTTAGCTTCTTCATTTTCCATTTGACACTGGGTACACGTGTCGCAATTTCGTCTGGATAGCATATCCACGTTGTTGTGTAGTTCTCCTTTCCTGTATTCTATTTCTATATCTAAACTACTCAAGTAATTCATCCACGTTTGGAATTGAGCTGATAATGATGTCTTTGTATGAAACATGAACGTTATAGCTTTATGATCCGTTCTCAGTTTAAATTTTTTCCCGTACAAGTAATGATTGGAATATTGACAAAAGTAAAAAATTGCCAAAAGTTCTTTTCTTGTTATGCAATATCCTTTTTCGTGTGCTGACATTGAATGTGATCCATATGCTATTACTTGCTCCGTGCCTGATTCACCTATCTGCGATAGTACTGCCCCTATGCTGTCAAAACTAGCGTCTGTATCTAGAATAAACTGTTTTTTGAAATTTGGAAAACTCAATATTGGTGCCGTTATCAATGCTTTCGTCATGTCCTGAAAAGCTATTTCACATGCATCTGTCCAAATTAACTTTTTTTTATTCGAGCCACACATTCCTTCCAATATTTTAGCTTTCTTCGCATATCCATTTATAAACCTTCTGTAGTAATTGCATATTCCTAGAAAACTTCTTAAATTTTTGATACATGAGGGTCTTTGAGAATTCTCTATTGCTGCTATTTTTTCTGGGTCTGTCTGTATCCCTTTATCATTTATAACGTGTCCTAAAAATTTTACTTCTTGTCGTAATATTTTACATTTCGATGGTTTGATTCTTAATCCTGTCTCCTTTATTCTTCCAAATACTTCTTTTACTACGTTATAATGTTCTTCTTTTGTGCTTGTTGCTATTAATATGTCGTCCAGATAAACTGATGCTCCCGTCTTTATCGGTTTTAATACTTTGTTCATTAGTTCCTGAAATATTTCTGGGGCCGCTGCTATCCCGAAAGGCATCCGTTTAAAACAGAATTGTCCTGATTTAGTGGAAAACGCCGTTTTTTCCTGTGATTCCTTGTCCAATTCTAAATGGCAGTATGCGTTTCCTAAGTCTATTGTGCTGAAATATTTGGTTCCATGTAGCCTATCCATCATTTCCGCTATATTTGGCATGGGTAATGCCTGTCTCTTTGTAATTAGGTTTAACTGTCTGAAATCTAGACATAGTCTGATTTCATCCTTGTCTTTTTTCCAAACGCATACTATTGATGTGTTCCACTGTGAATTACATGGCTTTATTATTCCATTTTCCTCTACATTTTTATTGCTTCCTCAAGTTTGTCCTCTAAATGTACTGGCTGTCTTCTTGGTTTTATGTTTATAGGTCCCCCTGTTGTTTCTATTATGTGTCGTAACAAATTTGTACAGCCGATATCCCAGTCGTTTGCCATGAATATGCCTTGATATTGGTGAATTATCTTTTCTAGTGCTTTATCAATTCGCGTATCGATCATTTTCAATGCTTCTTTTCCTCGTTCTTTGTCTGTGATTCCTTTCCCAAACTTTGCCTCGATTTCGCATATGTTAATTTTACTCTTATCCTATTGTTTATTATCTTTCCATTGTAGCTCTATTCCGAATTCCTTCATTAATGGCATGCCCCCAATCATGTCTGGTCTTAAATTCTTTACTATTATAAATCTTATTTTCTCTGATTTCTTCCCAATTTTTATCAGTGTTTCTATTTCTCCTCTAACATCCATTTTTAATCCATTTGCTGCTGTCATTTTCTGACTTGTTTGTTCCATTCATGTGCTCTTTAATTTCTTAAGTATTTCTTCTGTCATTACGTTTAAGGCTGCACCAGTATCTAATAGACATTCAATTTCTGTGTCCTCAATCATGACTCTGATACTTGGTCGACCCTCTAATCTGTTGTATACAATTGGTACATTTTCATAATTAGTTATTATCAACAATTCCGTTTCATCATACGTGTCCTTTTTTATGAACTTCGCCACTTTGTGACTTGTTTCTGGTTCCTGATAGAAGTTTGGCTCACTCATGAATTCTGACTTATTTTCATTAATTTCATGTTTTATGTTATTTATATTTAATTTATTATTTATATTATTAAAATTATTACTACTATATATATGATTTATATGATCTGGTCTATCTTTAAGAAAACTTACTCCAATGCCAAGATCGGTTCCTCGTCGTCTTGGCACGATTCGTTTTTTTCTGTATGTTCTCGCTCTTCTCGGTATTCTTCCTTCTCCATCATCGCGATCTGTCTTCCTCTTTCGAATTCTCTTCTGTAGTGTCGGAGTTCTGATTTCCTGGGCTTTTCGTTTGTGAATCTGAGAATTGTCGGCTATCTCTTTGGGCTCTCCTTTGATAATCAGTTCTTTCTTGATATCGTTTATTCAGATTCGTGTAACATTCCTCAGCTCTATATCCTGGATTGTTACATCTTCCACATCTTACCTTTTTGTATTCTCGTCGCACATGACCTTCTTCTCCACATGCATAGCATGTGATCTTCCCCTGACGTTTACATTCAAAGCTGTTATGTCCTACTGCCTTACAGTTCCAACATGTGATGTTGTTCTACATAGAAGATTGTCTTCCGAAAGTATCTCCTTTCCTCATCATGTTTCTTGTTGCCATTTCCGTCGTCGTGCCTGTTTTGACCACATCGCTATATGTTGGTCATATTGCGTGCACCGACTTTTCCATTCTCCGGACTTTGTCTACTTTCCTAATGACGTTCTTCACCTCTGCTAATTCTTTCACTTCTCTAAATCTGATTTCTTTCTTCACGTCACTATCTTTTGACGCGTGAATCAGAAGACATTTCTCTACCTTCGTCTCTGTCCACTCATGTTTCATCAATTTTGCCCCCAACTGTTTTGCTTTAACAAAGAATTCCTCGACTGATTCTCCAGATCTCTCGAAGTTTACCGCCTCTATCAAATCAACCATTAACATACTTTTCGTCTGGAAAGCTTGTCGTAGACGGGCTTCATATCCCTTCACTTCGGGGCCCACACTTTCGTATATCGGTACGAGTTCGTGTGACAATAAACCAATTATCAAAATCTCTTGTATACTTTCCGATACTTTGGCCACTTTGAAGTATCTTGCGCAAGCCGAAATGAATGTTTCCACATTATCTTGTCGCCTAAATTTGTCTGGTATAAGCCTCGAAATTAGTTGTTCGGAGCTGCTGGCGATGGTTGCCATGTTGAGTTCTTGATCAATATTATAATTTATTAACACCAAAAATTTATTAATAACACAAATAACAATTATTTAAACAATTTTTCTTGAGGAACGTTTTGTTTTCTTTCGACCAAATTTCTTATACATAAAAATATGGAATTATAAATACAGATAAGCTATTTATTAAAATGCGATTTTAAAAATTAAAATTTTTATTAATTTTATAGATTAGTGTTCTATTATTTGATAAAATTTAATTTAAAATCAGTATAAGATCAAAATTTATTTTAACCAAACAAAAGAGTTTAACGTATTATTTATCAATATTAAAATTTAAAATACAATTTACGATTTATGATACAATTTACGATTTAAAATACAATTTATGATTCACAATACAATTTGCAAATTTAAAATACAATTTTTATTATTTGAAATACTAGTTACGAATTTAAAATACATTCGATGAATTTAAAATAACAAAATATTTTATTTAAACAATATTTAAATTTATTATTATTTAATAGTGATTCATTAATTATAAAATTTTTAATAGCAGTTTTTATATATATTATATTAATTATTTATCGAATTTTAATTTGCAGAGTTTCTAACTGGTTTTTAAATCTAAATTATTTTTTTATTACATCTCTGACAACAAAAATTTCATAAAGTTATTCTTCGGAATAATTTTTAAAATAAATGCAAAATAATTAAAATTCAATTATTTATAAAAATAACTCTTTTTTTACCCTTATTAAGATATTTAGTTATAACTGTTTCAGAACTTTTGATTTTAAATATTTTTCTTAATTTAGAAATTATTTACAAAAATTAATTATTCAAAAATTTAAAGAATGAGCCCGTCCTTCACAATATGTATCTCTTCCAAGATTATTTTTTCATTTTTCTTACAACTTATGACGAAGTACCGTATTTTACTGTGTATAACGCTCAGTTTTTTGCAAACTTTTTAAGCTAAAAATGAAATGCGCTTTCTACACAAGCAGCGACTTTTGCAATTTTAATAGTAAATAAAATGTAAATTTGCAAAAATAATACAAAAAACTTTTTGAAATTATTTTAGAAATGTAGGTGAGTCTTATACACCGTACGGTATATATTAATTTCTTTACCTTCAAGTTATAATGTACATCTGACATTTCTTAAAAACTGCTTTACAGTATTTGTGTTCTCTATTGAACATTAGATTAATACTATTCAAACAAATAACGAAAATATTTTGTGAGCATTATATTGAAATTATTAACTAAATAGACTTGCTTATAATCGCAAGGAGCAATTATGCAAGCAATGAGTAGTTTCAGAATCTAAATACACTTATCAAAGTTGTTGAGAAAGTCGTTTGTATATTAATTTTAGGATCTAAAGATTTAGTAAATAGTGTTCACAGGCAGCGCTCTCCCATTTTAAAATCCATGGCAGTATTATTTAAGTTGAATAAGATGTTTACAACACACCTGCAAAATGTGTCGTATACAATTATAGAAATTGTCATATGTTAAGATACATGCTAACTTGATGTATTGATGGAAATTAGTTGTTTAACCCATTGAGTAACAGATTTGTTTTCTTTTCAACTATGTCATCTGAGACTTAATGAAACTAATGACTCAATATCTCATCATCTAATTTTCTTAGTTAAGAGATAACACGTGCGGCTATAGGGTGACATGCTTACTAGTAGATAATGATTAAACTTCCTGTAAACTCATATGCAATATCAGAAAAATAAATAAAAATTGACTGATTCCAATTTGGGGCCTAGCAGTGGCGGTACGCGGTCAAAGAATTTGGAGGGCCCGAAGACCTATATAGAACGACATTTATTTAACGATTAACATTTATTTTATCGATAGTAACCAAATTTTTGCTACAATTATTTCGTGTTTTTTTCAATATTGGCCATCGATAAATATCATAACACACGTGTTTTAAACAAAAGAAATAAATTTATTCCAAATAATAAAAACATGTCTCCTTAACTAAATGATAAAATTAAATTTTAACATCTATCTGCAAAGTTATTCCAGAAATGTGTTGCTGCACGTGATAAATCAGTCTTCTGGGTACGATTTGATTCAACCGCAATAACCATTAAATCTGAAAGTCGGTCTTATGTCGTAAGTTATGGCCAATATTGACAAAAACACGAAATAATTGTAGCAAAAATTTGGTTACTATCGATATTAAATAAATGTTGTTCTATATAGGTCTTCGAGCCCTCCAAATGTTTTGACCGCGTACCGCCACTGCTAGGCCCCAAATTGGAATCAGTCAATTTTTATTTATTTTTCTGATATTGCATTTGAGTTTACAGGAAGTTTAGTCATTATCTACTAGTAAGCATGTCACCCTATAGCCGCATGTGTTATCTTTTAAATTATCTTTTAAAGCACAATTTATATTTGATTTTCCGGGATGAAGTTCGATTATTTCTTGTTTTACTTTTTTAATTGAAATTTTGAATTGACTAAAATAACAGAAAAATATTACCAAAAATTATTCAAACCAAATATCAAATTAGAAAAACACTTTATTTATATTTTCTTTTTTTTTGAGATTGATAATAAAAATTTATTATATAAAAAAATTAAAATATAAAATAGGAACAGGTATGTTAAAATGATTTGAAATATTTGTAATATTTGACATATTACATTGAACCATTCCTTTTTGTCAGAAGATTAAAAATTGTTTACCAATACATGTTGCAGGAATTTATTATTATTTACATAAATTTTACCTAGAAAAATCAGATTATTAAATATAATTTGTCCTTAATAAACGAATTTTAATTAAAAAAATTTTTTTTTTGAAAATTAGTATTATAAAAATTTGGAAATAAATGAATTTTAAAAATAACAAATTAAATTAGGGATTTAATAATTATATTTTGTCTTTTTTATATTAATTTTAATTAAATATTATAAAATAAAATAATTGTCGGAAATTATTTAAACGTAACTCTTTTTTCTAACCATTTTTTTCAATAAGATAATAAAGTATTTATAACAAAAACTAATAAGAGTTAATAATGTTTAATCTTAAGTTAGCTAAGTCGTTTTGGTTCATGTGATATTAAATGAAAGAATCGGCGTTGGATTTACTGTGGTTGAGGCTCTGGTTCCTCCTAATGAAGAGTTAAAAACATCTTTAAACTATTGAAATTCTATTTTAAAAATCGTAACATAGGTACACAGCATGACAGTCTGACTTTATGGCATACAGACAATAAGACACCGACACTTATGTAACAATAACACTAACAGTGCGTACACCAATCATTATCAAACATTATTTCAAATTTAAATTATGCTGTTTGCAGTGTTTATTTAGTATAGAAAAAGGCAGCTACGATCTGCAAGTTGGGCTGAATTTTCGACCAAGCCGGTCGGTAACCATTAAATCCATCCCTGGAAATATTTAATATAAAAGTAACATTTGGAATTTCTAACATATGTTTAACATTTGATTTTAGTTTTGAATTGGAATCAATAAATGTGTCAGAAAATTCGTTTCAGACGAGAAAAAGAAGTTTTAGTAGTAATTTAAAGAAGTTCAAGAACACGGTTTTAGGTAAAAAGACATTGAAAACCAGACATGATTGGAGGCATATTGATCGTGAAAGAATCTGGGATACAGTTACAATCGAAAGAACAAAACTACCACGAGACAAATTACGTCAGCATATGCGAATTAGAGACAAAGTGTTGGAAAATGATAAAAGAAATTTAAAAAGGATTGTTACAGACAATTATAAGTACATGGATGAAGAAGGTACCGTGTTTCTTCAAATATAAGACATCCCCCGTATAAGGCCTAATCCAAAATTTAAAGACTTTTTAGGGAATATTAATATAAGACATTCCTTAATATAAGACCTAGTATTTTCTTTAAAAATTTTATTTGATAATTTCAAAAATAAAAAAAATTATGTAAATTTTAAAAATTGTTATACAAAATTTGTTTTTAAAAGTAATTTTAAATTAATCATTTGTCATTCCTTCATGAACCAAAAAAGAAAAAGTTACTCAGTAAAATGTATAATAGATTTTGTCGAGGAGTCTCGCAATAGAAATTTAACGGAATATTATAAGGAAATGAAATTAGATCTGAGACTTGTGCGCAAATGGCAAGCAAAGTATGAAACAATTCTTCGGCAGAATTTACTGGGTCTTTATGATGGAAGAAAAATAGGATCAGGGAAAAAAGTCCGTTTTAATGATTTAGAAGAAGAATTTTCCAATTGGATCTTGTTCAGACGAGAATCAAGGTCGTTGAGATAGTTTCCCAAGGATAGTTTCCCATCCAAAGAAAATGATAAAAACAGCATCTAAAATTGAATTAAAAGAAACCAAGAATATTGACCAAAGCCACAAAATTCAACATCGAGGCTTCCCGGATTAATCACGAAAGAAGAGTTGTTGTAGTCGTCCCATCAGTAGAGCTTAGACACGGTGCGAACTAAGAAAGTTGAAGGCAGAAGTGTTTAAACAGATTGAGGTCGAGTTGGTGAAGATTCTTCTCTTCGGACACATTTCGAGAATCACAATACTGAAAATATGTTTGATCCAAAGAAATCTCTAGACATGAAGGCAGCAAACAAATCATGATCCAATATTTGACCATGATCCAGGAAGAGATTATCAAAAGACAGAAATGGTTACACATCGCTAGCAGAATATAACATTCAAAAGGAAAGGTAAGATTGTCTCCCATATCGCTCCATCACCGCAGATCAGGGAGAAGAATACGTTAGCCTTTTCGACACATAATAGATCGCGTTGAGGGGGCTTGTCAACTTAAATTTATTTTTTGTTCATGATTTGGTTGATAAAAATTTGCACTGAAATTTTTCATATTCTTTGGATTTAAACATCTATATATCCAAGTAATATCACAAGAATGAATGTATTAGGTGTATAACTTAGTTTTTTGGATTTTCTAAGAGATGGTGTAACCTTTGTAATAAGCATTATTTTACAGTCGTACGTACAGATTTTTAAAGTGCTGAAATCGAGGCATTAAAATTAA
>MQRK01230785.1:13364-23613 GCA_001938485.1 Girardia tigrina
TCGGCCACATGTCGCAAAACAAGTAAAAAACACGTTGGAAGAACTTAAATGGGAAATTCTACCGCATGCTGCCTATTTACCAGATTGTGCCCCATCAGATTATCATATGTTCCGATCAATGCAAAGCGCTCTTCGGGACCAGCACTTCAGAAACCAGGAACATATAAAAAATGGCTGGAACAATGGATCGCATCAAAAGACCAAAACTTTTTTTTCGATGGAATTCATAATTTGCCTGAAAGATGGTCGAAAGTCATAATTAACGATGGAAAATATTTTGATTAGAATACAACTTATTATGTCACATAAATAAACTTGTCTGTTCTGCAAAAAAAATCCAAAAAACTAAGTTATACACCTAATAATAAAAAATCTCTGAATAAAAAGTATAATGAGAAAAAAATAATTTAATTCGATAATTAAATAATTGTGGGACAAGTACTAAATGCAAACTCTGATATAAGATATAAAAATACCCGAGATGTGGGGGATCATATTCACTTGCGAGAGTATAGGGACAGGTGGACTTAATGTGGTACAATATGAACATTTTCCAGCATTGTAGAGAGTCTTTGTTGGGGTTCATGTGAAAAATAGTAGGTTAATTTAATAGAATTTCAAAATATATATGTAAAAATAAAGGCCCAGCATATATTTGATAATGAAGAATACATTTACGAACATCTAAAATTAAATTCACATACTTATAAAAGCACATTTGCTCAACAAATGCCAATAGTTTGTTAAATTTTCATTTTTCATCTCGAGATAAAGGTTTATTTTATATATTATCAAAATTAAAACATACATAAATAAAAAGATTTTGGAAAAATAAAATTATTTAAAATTTCGGATTTTTTTTTATTCTTAAATGATTATTTTTTTAGTTTTTGGGGATCTTGGAAATCATGAGAAGACTCTGAATGATGCTTCACAATTCGATCTCGGGTTCTCCCGCAACTTCATTCATCTCATCCTAATAAAATCATAAAAAAGTTTTAATTTTTTATTATACTTTTTATTGACATTTTTACAAATTCCTAATAATATTTTCTATATTATATTTACAAGATTTATAAATTAGATTAATGCTTTCTATTTTTTTATCTTTTGTACTAGATAATTTCGAAATTATTAAAAATATAAATTTATATAAAATATAAAATAATACATATGTATCAAGAAATCACAAATATGTTTACCAAAATGTACTTTTAAAAAATTAAATAATTTAATATAATATTTTAGATTCCACACGTTTTTCACGAAGATCCCCCTTTAATGGCCATTCAACTTTAAAGGGTCCCTCTTTTTTTCAACTCATTTTTTATAAAAATTTTAAAAATAGCAATTTTTTATAATGAATTATTTGTAAACCTGCAAACAATTTATCTTAACTATCTACAAATAAATATAGTTTTTTTAATAAAATACATATTAAAATTATTGAATATTTCGCTTAATATAAATTAATGAGGTTCTGATTGGATCCTAATAATAATATAAACAAAAATTTTATTTATTTATTTTATTACATGATTTACGTTTATTTTTGGTATTTTTAAATAAGAAAACGGTAAAATTTATTTTTTAATTATAATTAATTTTTATATTATTTTATGGAAATTAAATAATAATTAAAAATATATTAAATGGGATAAAAATTAATCATTTTGATTTTATATATTTTTATTAAATACTTTATTTTTAACATTAAATATCGTATTATTTTTACTATGACATATATTTAGTTATTTATTACTTAGTTTTTAGGAAATTTATAAACCTTTCTATTTTTTTCTCTATGAAATGAAATGATTAATATTTTTTCCTTAAAAATTATATATTTTTTTAAACTGAAGGGATTTAAAATTCACTTTGAATATATTTTAAACTTCTCAAACCAAAAATAATTCAAAGATTCTAAAAAATATTAATTAAATTAGATTATTAATTAATTTAAATTACAATATTTTACATGGAATATTTTATTGAAGTGATGGTGCTGAAAGTTCATAGTCAATCAAACTCTATAAGGGACATAAGGTTAATCAATTAATTTATAATCAATTATAAATTATTTTATAAAATGTCTATTTCTCGACTTACATCCGTATATATTTAGTCATATGTATTTAGTTTTCATTTTCCGTAACCCTTATTTCTTTCAATAGAACTCAGAATATTTGATCACCAGTTTCGAACCTGAAAACTCATTGTTTTCTCAGAAAAGCTTTCGGTCAGTTATTTGAGTAGACTTACGCATATGCAATCTCAGACTGTGTTGGATTTAATGGGAAGGCAAAAGTTGAGAGGAGCGCTCGGAGAATGAAAGATTTCGTCTCATTGGTTGATTATTGTTTTGTGGTCGTTTGTAATTATTATCAAATGTCTCCGTTATATTGTAAATTACGAACCGATAGAGAAAACAGGTCATTTTTCAAATGAATTGATAATTTTGAATGATTATTATATTTATGATGGCTTTTGATTTTGAATTTAATTTTTAAATTAAAGGAGCTAATTACATTTTCCAAATTGTAAATTATTTTTTTAATTTAAAAGAAATTTATTTAAAGTCACAGGTGTCCCCATAATCAAGCTGGAATTATCTAATGAGAATTTATTGTCGAAGTTTACTAAATGTTTACAAAATATTAACAACTTGTTATCCCAACGCATAATTAAATGAAGTAAGATTTGTTTATTTTCATTTTAATATTGAAATAAATGTAGATTTTTTAAAAATAAGAAAATTATTTACTAAATACTATCAGTAACCATTTAAAAAAATTATATTTTAGGAGTTTTATTTCATTTCTAATTTATATTTAAAATATGATAAATTATTAATTATATTTAGATAATTTATTTATCAAAATTAATAAATTTAAAATTATTAAGAAATTATAATTTAATATATAATTCTGACAAGATTCAAACTATTTATTTCTAAAACAAGTGATATAAACTCGATTAAATAGACTTAAGTATATTCAAAATATTATAAAATGTATACGTCAAATTACGTAAAACTTGATGAAAGAATCAAAAAATTAAGAAATTTCCTGAATAACAATAATTATTCGGAATTTCTATCGAAAAGTTATATATATTCTAAGTCATTAGTATAGTTTTCAAAATTATTAGCATATTTTTTTAAATATTTTAAAAAGAATATAATTTTTCATTTTAACTTGAGAATTTATCATTTTTATAAAAAATAAATAAAAAATATTTATAAAAAAATATATATTTTATTTCATATGAACTTTTTTACTTTAATATAAATATTTTTTGCTTCTTAATTTTATTCAACTGCTACTGCTTACGTACATGTCTTATATTCGTGTCGTACGTTAAAATATAAAGACTATATAAAGACAAAGAATATTAATATATTTATTATTACACCACAAAATAAAACTGATAAACATTTCAAAACATATTTCATCTGATATGTTCTTCAGTTACCACTCTATCCAGGTTCCCCAGTAGTGACATCATATCTTATATTTTATAATTACTGCAATCTCCCTTAGTAACCTCACTAGTTACTTCCATTATCAAACTTCATATAGTTCTTTCACCACCAAAATTGCACCCAAGCAAACTTCTTACATATGTCTTAATCTTTGAAAAACATTTTCTATTGGATTAAGAATATAAGGATAGGGGAATCAGAATTTCAGAATCAATTCAAACCAGAAATGATTCCCTCAAGATGGCTTCTCCTACGGATTCTTGTATTGTCTATTATGATGATTGATCCTTTTAAGTGTTCTTTCGAATTCAAAATATATTTACGACTTCAGTTAGAAATACGGAGCCATAAATATTTACATTTAAATAAAAAATAATCAAACAAATAAGTATTTTTAAAAATTGAATTTATATTTCAAATCAGTTCAAAACAAAAAAATGAAATAATTATATTTGTTTTTAAATATTTAAAAAATTATACTAATGACTTGGAAATGGTATAAAATGAAATTATTACTAAAAACGTAGTTATTTTCATTATTTGTTTTATCTGATGATGAAGGGAGATCCGTCGAAATAAATCACTTCTTTTAAAATAAATTGATTGAAATATCTTAATTATTTGTTGAAAATTTAACATTGTTTTTCAAACTCATTTATATATAACATTTATCATTTTATAGCTTTATCTAACAAATATAATTACTAAACAGAGTGTAAATAATTCTTGATTCTTGTACCTATATTAAATAATTTATTATCCGTATTATATTTATATTATTTTTATTTAATATGTATCTATTATTTTATGTATTATTTATTTATTTATTAAATTACTATGTATTTTTTGTATAAATTTACTTTTAAGTTATTTAATTTATTAAATTAACATCATAGCGACTTCTCGTCGTTATGATGACAATTAATTCACAATTATTAATATGGCAAAAAAGTTTTTTCCGTTACTCCTCTGTATTTCTAATTTCTAAATAAAACAAATATAAAACAACAAATATATATTTCTACACAACAGAATATTCACCATTACAACAAATAACATTTTCAGCATGTATAAAAAGTTCATCAAATTCATGTGATAGTTTTTCTCGTGAGAGATTCCTCGTAATATCACTGACCGCTTGTAAGACCTCTTCCTCACTTGCAAATGATGCTGTTCTTAGTGACCCTTTTAAAAATTTGATTAGTCATTCGTTACACTGATTTAAATCAGGCGAATATGGAGCTTGTTTAATCAATTCAACATGTTTTTTCAGAAAAAAACTCCGTGGTAATCTTGGATGAATGTGGTCGAGCATTATCATGCTACGAAAGAATTTCTCGCATATTCACTCGTCGTCTGTCTTTACTAAACTTCGTAAGACTATTTTGAATGAATTCTGTATATCTTTCAGAATTGATAGCCTCACCAGATTTTGTTACTTCGATGTGAAACTTATCATCAGCTATGAATGCCAAAATAAGCATTGTTCTTCGTCCAAATTTTTGTTTTGAGGATCATCTCCACTTGCCCATACTTGTAAGTTGGATCTCCATTATGTAGGGCAAAATGATATGCACATTTCATCAACTGTTATCCATCGTTTCATCAAGTATTCTTTCCCATATTGTTGCACAAGTTGCAAAAAATTTCTTGAGGATTCAATACGTTGTCGTTTGTGATCATCAGTCAGTTGATAAGGCACCCAGATGCTCAAAATCTTTTTCCTGTTCAAATTTTCACGGAGGATTGTCCTTATTGATTCTTTGTTGACATCAAGCATTTCACTTATGTGTCTTAAAGACATTCTTTCATCCTGCTCAATTATGTTCCTAACTTTTTTCAATCAAATCATCAGTTGTTGATGCTGAAGGACGTCCACTTCGTGGGTGATCGTCCAACGATAGCCACTTGCCTAAGATAAAATCAGAAAACCAGTTTCTTATTGTGCGTTCCGTTGGGCAATCATCAGGGAAGGCATTGAACAACTTTCTATACGTTTCAGCTGCAGTCGTTCCATTTTTCCACTCAACGTATGCATAGAATCGACTGTTAGATTTTGAAAACTCCATTTTTGCTGACAACCTTTTAAATCCAATATGAAAAGTGATCATTTGACACAAATTAATATATATTTATTAATTATTATATATAAATAAAAAATATATATAAAAAATAAAAATTTATTAAATTAATATATAAAAAATATTTATAAACATGCATTAACTAAAAAATAGCATTAGAATGGTAATTTTCTTTCTTATTTAGAAGTGGAGAGTAATGGAAAAGACTTTCTGGCCATGTTAATAATATTCAAAGTAATAAATACGTTTTGTGGTGTGTCGAATATTTATTTCTGTATTTTAAATTTTTTTCTCAAATCAATCTATCGTTAAACTTAGTGAAATTCCGAAATAAGACGATTAAAAAACTATTTAATATACAAAAATTCCAGAATATCATTCTCGATTAATCAAAATAATAATTTGAAATATTCACTTCATTGCCTTAGAAAAACTAAAGAACAAAGTGGAAGAAAGATCTTATTGTGTCGACACAAAATAAAAGATTTCCTCCTATAATTACCTTTACGAAATTAATCTAAAGTTTTGTCCAAGTGAAATACCTAATCCTGAGTAAAATAACATTATTTTTCTTTTTTGATTTTTCATTAGACCGTATTTCTCGTTGCTGGGATAAAAATTACATTTCTTCGTTTTTACTTTCCGTTATTTTATTAATTTTATTCATATTTATTAATACGTCGAATTAATTATATAATTAATCAAATATATATATATATATATATATATATAATTTAACTTTAGAAATTTTGTTTCTTATAAAGATAAGTTTGCAGTCAATTTAACATTTAAATCATTAATGGCAAACTCAATTTTTTACAGAGTATTCAGAATTCACACATTAATAATGATATTTAATAATTATAACAATAATAATTATAATAATAATATAATGAATAAGTTATTTTCAAAGATTTTCAAAGCTTGTCAGTTCACCGAGTAGACTGGTATGACTAGATATCAAAGTTCAATCTGTATCAGCGCAGAAATTCTAAGCAAGGATTCTAAGTAATTCTAATTCTAAGCAATAACATACGGTTCACCATATCTCAACTGAATAATTGGAAGGTACCATGACCCAATGAAGTGATTGTGCAGGTTTTAAAATGTGGAAAGCAGCCATTTATTAAAAAACGTGAAGCATGAGTTTGAGAGGGTGTGGGACGGAGATCATAAAAATAATAACGTTTTTCAAAGGAAAGGGTTCGAGATCTGATACAAAAAATTACAGAGATATATTCATTTTAAAAGTAACTGGAAATGTTTTTGGATGAATTCTCGTAAATAGTATCATGTCAGTGATGGAAGAAAGACTTTATCTCTGGAACTTTGGTTTTCGGTCTATAAGGGGTACTCTTCAAATCATACGTTTACTCTAAAATTTACAGAAGGAAGAACGATATAGAAACCTAAAAAGTATATGTCATCTTCATCAAAATGGGAAAGCCTTTAGATAGCGTCTCGCGTAAAGTCCTGTGAGCAATCCTGAAAAAATAGGTCTAATCGATAAGTTTCTTTGTCTGATTAAAGAATTTCATGAAAACTTTGTTGCTTCTATTGAGATTAGCGATTTTGTCTGGGAAAGAGTGGTCAGACAGGAATATGTGATGGGGCCTTATTTATTTAATTTTGCATTCAATGAAGTCATTAAACATCATACAGAAAAGTTTCGCTGGCTGGGTAACTCTCATTAACTATAGTTATGCTGAAATGAAAGTCAATAGATTGGCATATGCAGATGTACTTCAGACATACATATGTACATACTACAATATAATATAAATTAATTAAAATTACCCCCATCTTATTGATAATGATTTTTGATTTTAAACAGATTTTTATTTTTCATACTTAAAAGTTGTTGTTTACTTAATTTATTATTTTTATAAGTTCCTAATGATGTTTAAAGAGACAATTTACTTTCAGGAAGAAAAAGATTTCCAAAAGGGTTTTTCTATGGATTACATCGATTAAGCTGAAAGAATATGTAATTTAATTTTGTTTCTGTAATGTCGGTTCAGAAATTTTCAAATGGTCATAATCCAAAGCCTTTAATTATATATACATTATTGTATAGTGTATCCGTTAATGATACATGGTTTTAAGTTACAGAGAAAGTCAAAGAATTAAGTATGAAGAAAGAAGACATTCAGAAATAAAATAATAAAAATGGTGACTTTAATAATTTTAGCTAATTAATAATAAAATATAATAATTATATTTTTTTCATATTAAATTTTTAAAGCAAAACAAAAATATATGCAGTTGATGTCGCATGAAAATATGCTATATTGTATATTTTATTTTAATATTACTTTTAACATTTTTTTAATACTCAGATTTATATGAGGATGCGAGATTTACGGTATGGTTATTTTTAATTTATTATTTTTTTAATTAAAATAAAAAAACGTGTATTTAAAACTTTGTCTTGGAGACATTTCAAAAATTCATCAAATAGATTTATTTTATTTTTTATTACTATAATATTAAGGATAATTGGCAAATAAATTCATCGCATTGAAAATAAAGAATTTCTCATAGCGTTTGAGGGTGAAAATTCTAAATTTTGTAAGTTTGTTGTTTCTATGCTGTTTATATTGGTGACTCCTACTCAGATGGGATTGATATGTTATTGATTAATTATTTGAATCTAATGACAATTAATTTAATGAGATTAATGTTTAACTGCTGATTAATTAAAAGTTTTATAATTTGAAATTTTAATAATACTTTGAAGTAAATAATTTAACTTATTAAATTTAATATAATTAAAAAACTAATGTTTATTTTAAAATTTAGTTTATGTATTTTAATAATACTTTGAAGTAAATAATTTAACTTATTAAATTTAATATAATTAAAAAACTAATGTTTATTTTAAAATTTAGTTTATGTATTTTACCGAATAAAATTTTGAGAAATAAAAAATTATAATTTTGTTATGTCCTTCATTAATCAAAAATTTGAATAAATAGACAAAAATATGTCTATCAAAGAAAGATGCTTACCGCAGATAATGTTACAGAAAATTGTTGTAAAGATGAGTCTGTTTCTGTTAATGTTTTCACGCAAATTGTGATGTTGGTAGTAGCGTTTTCTTAACAATTAAAAATACCCATCTCAGTCTCCTCAACACGGATATTAGAAAAATATATTTTGTCTTTAAAATTCTAATTATGAGCCCATATCTTAAAAGATACATTTAATTATGTTTTTGTGATAATTTCGATCTTTTATTTTAAATATTTAGAATATCTCTATATTCAATTGAAAATTATAGTTCTTAATGTTTTGGTTCAATCGAAGTGATTTTTCTACAAATTTATTCGAAGTTAAACTATTATAATTGTGAGGAATGTTTGATATTTTGTGTTTGAATGTTGTGTGTTGATTTTGGATTGTGCCTCTCTTAACCAAATTGTTGATTAATATTTTAATTCTTAAAATCTGAAACTAATTTGATGTAAATTTAGATTTTCCGTTTGATAAATTAAAATTCGTTTTCTAAATCTCTAATTATTAGAACAAATTTAAATTACAATCCTTATTAAAATATTTAAAATTTATTTTCCAAATATTTAAATTCATTTTAAATACATGATATATAATTAAAGAAATTCACCATTAAAATATTATAATATATTTATTGATTAAATATATCTATTAAATTTTAATTTTGTTACTTGCATTTTAACATTGTCCGAATAATCTAACGGTTCAAAACATTCGACATATCAATCTTCGATCTGTGTGGGAGAAACACGATCCTAAAACAACATACCAAACACAGCATACAATAAACGGCATTCAAAAATATTCCTCACACCTCCAATTGATTTTCTTAATAGATATTTTTTAAAGATTGTTGATCGAATAGTTCAATATATTACAATATTATAAATTTTCTTCATCATATGTTTATATACTTTTGCAAAAGACAAATATTGTTTGATAATTAGACTTATGTAATTCTTTCTTATATTTCAATGACATTATAAAACGATTATTATTTTTTTTATAAAATTTAAAGAAATATTTATTAAAATATTTTATCAATTACACTATATTTTGGAGGAACTGAAATATATCTTGCACGATCAGATCCGGCGAGAACGATGTACTCCTCTCCTCCATCATCCGAGATGGCAATAAAATAACGAATTTGATTTGGATTGTTCATTATTTTATCTAAAGGAAGTCAATCATTACTTTACTACTTTATAAAAAGATGTTATTTATTATTATATTTTATGCTATTAAAACTTTATTTTAAACAAGTTTTTCTTTTGCAAAATAATCAATTTCCAAGAGATAAAAGAGGCTTTAGCAAGCTCCTGTGACATCATTTGGTATGGAAGGCTGAGCTAGAACGATGTATTGATGTATGTATCACACTATGCGTAGATACAGAGGATAGGAAGGAGACGAAATAAATTGTACAATAAATCGTTTATTTATCTTTTATTATTTACATGTAAAAAACATAATTATTGTTGATAATTTTATAATTAATTAAAGTCTGTTTAATAAAAGAAATTTACGTATTTTATATTTACTTATCAGCGAGTAAAGGAACATGAAAGTACCTTGATCAGTCTAGAACCAAGAGTCATTTTGAGTCTGATCTTTTGCCGAGGATGTCCGTAAATAAATCGGAGACATATTGGAAGTATTGGAATAA
>MQRK01230786.1:267-27334 GCA_001938485.1 Girardia tigrina
TATGTCTTTGAGATTGTAAACCAATGAAAAGGCTTTGAAAATATGAGTCATTATAACATCACTATTTTCCCCATTAAATAGACTAGATTGTTGATATTTTGTTATAGTTAATAAATCTTATAATCGGAATCTGTTATTTGATATTAAATGGATAACAACTTTAATTTAAAAATTTACAAGAAAAGAAAATTGATTCTAGAAAAATCAAAATTGGAAATGTAAAAATAAAAGAAAATCATTTTTAAATTTAAAAGAAAAATAAAAAAGGAAAAAAGCTAACAATTAAAATATTTTAATATAATTTGAGAAATCCCTTTGAACATTTAAGCATGGTTTATAATTCTTAATTATTAAGCATTAGGCATTAATTAAGAAAAATTTTCATATAGTTACACGAATTCAACAATTTTTAACCTAATTCACGAATTATTAAAAATAATTTACTTAAATCTCTTTCTAAGAAAATGAATATTGAACATGTTTTGAAGTTTCATACTTCACCATAAGTTTTTATAATTTATGAAATATCTAAATATTGATTTGAATTTTTTTGTTGTTAATTGAAGATTTTTAAATTTATATTTTATTTTTTCCATATATTATTAGACATTAATGGTTAATTTAGTTGTGATTATTAATTTGTTTAAGTATTCTAAAAAGATTGTAAATAATAAATAAATTCTACTTGTTGATATTATGAATCCTTAAGTGAAACCTGGAGATTTAACTGGCTACCACACTGGTGTTCCAATAAAAACTTTGAGGCTTCCTAAACTAGACCTGCCATCAATCTTTAAGGAAACCCTCGAGAAGAAAATGAAGGAGTACAATGGAGTGGATTCTGAAGGTCAAATATGGTATAGAGAAATATGCCAATGCTCAGAATTTTTTTGGTTAACATTCTCGGAAATGTGTAACTATTTTTTGATAGACGAAGCGAAAATTCTTTTGGGGATTGCAACAGAAGAGGGTAGGAAACCAATGTTAGATGTGGAATCCAAAAATCGGTTCCAGAAAGCATTTATAAAGAAAGTACCGCTGTTTGAAGAATTGAACAAACTAAGCAAAATTTGTCAAAGTGAGAATGAAAGATTCTTAACATTCGAATTAAGGGTTCGGAAAACAATTGACAATTTTAGGAAACACAGCGATGAAGAAATTTTGAATGAACTTTTGAAAAAGCGGATAAAATCTCAAGTTCTGAAGGATCGATTTGTTTTCAAACCTAACATATCGGTGGACGAAATGAGAGCGGAAGCTAAGATTTATGAGGATAACATATCAAAAGAAGAAAGAAATGATGTTTTAGCCGTTGAAGAATTGAGTGGATTAAGAAAGTAAATTACGAATTATAAAAGATGAGAAAGTTGTGATTATTAATTTTTTTAAGTATTCTAAAAAGATTGTAAATATTAAATAAATTATACTTGTTGATATTATGAATCCTGAAGTGAAACCTGGAGATTTAACTAATTTTATTATTCTAATAAAGATTTTAAGAATTAAAACAGCTTTAATTTTCCCATTTCGAATATTAATTAATGGGTTGTAGAGTCTAACCAATACTGATTCACAGAACTTCCGCTCGCAATGCAAATCAAAGCCATTCTGTAGATATGGAAACTTATCCTTTGAAACAGAAGAGATTTTATTCTTACAATGCATCCAGTGATCAAGAATCTTACTCGATTGTGAATTCTCAATAATCCTGATCATTTGTCTTTGCTATGTACAGTATAAACTCTAAATTGGTCAACTTCCTATTTGGTCATTTTTAGCAACAATCTTTTAAAAATCAATAGAAACCCTCTAAATCAGGTCAAATTCTGCTTTTGACCAAAAATTTTAAGATTTTAAAGCAGATTGTAAAAGAGCTAACTGAACAAAATAAAGTTCAGTGAATTCTTAACGATATATTTAAATAAATAAGTGTAAAAATGAATTTTTATTTAACTACACCAAAGTGAATCCCAACAATTCGACTTGTTATTGTGGTTATAATTATGCTGAACGTCAACTAGATTGGCAAAAAAAACGCAGCGGTCAAATAATTGTTTTCACAATTGGAATTGTTATTCAAGCTCGAAATTCTTTGATTAGGAATCGTTTGCTGGATTTTGTAGAGTTTTTGATATTAAAAACGGACGGTGACGAAGATTGAGGATGGATTCAAGGAATTGGGATTGCAATTGATATTAATTAAGGTTTGTTACAGCGAAATTTAATAATATCCTCTGGAAACTGAGACAAACGGGTAAAAGGATAAAGTGACAGAAAAATAAATCGAAAAGTTTGTGATAGAAATCATAGAAAAGTAATATACTTCTATATTCTATATAATCTATATATTCTATTTTCAAGATCCTATGGAGGAAGAAGATTTTCTATGATACTTATAGTGTAAATGATACACTGGAATATGAAAATGGAGAAAATGAAAATGGGGATGTTAACAACTCTGTTTTGTCATTCCATATTTTGGCCAAATTTTGTGGTTATACTGTACTAGTTTTTTTACAATTAAATTTATAGCTCTGATTAGCTTGAAATCCATAAGTCATTTTCAATTAGTTTATGTCGCTGCAACTGCTTTGACACTACTGACATTATGGTAACTTCTCTTAACCTTTCCCATACTAAACTTCCTGATCCGGTCATATTGACTTAACTAATATTGTTTTAAATAAAACTTTTTTTTTGGAAAAATTGCTCATATTTTTATTTTCTTATTCTACATAGTAAAAAAATAGTTTTAATGATTTATTTAACAATATTATAATAATTGTACTTAAAATCACTTGTATTATAATATTATCATTATTAATTAAAAATAGAAAATATATCAACAAAAAAATTGTTTCGATTTACAATTTGAGTAATACGTTGTGCGCTCAATAAGTAATGAGCCTAACATAGAAATAATATTCTGATTCCAATTATTTTTTTCATAACAAGCAAGTTATTAAGGTAATATTTGTGATATTTGTTTTAATCTATTATTTGTGTTTAGGTTAGAGAGCGCATAAATTCGAAAATGTCATTGGAAAACGTCCAATATCGAAGCGTTATTCGTTTCTTTTTAATGAAAGGGAAAATCCAGGAAGAAATAGTCGTGGAACTTAGTTCTGTTTATGGCGAAGAGAGTCCATCCATATCTATTGTCAAAAGGATGGTTAAACAATTTTCGAGATGGTCGAACGTCTGTTTTTGATGAAGAAAAATCAGGTAGGCCACGTGAAATTTGTGAAGAAATAGCGGAAAAACTCAAGAAAATCGTATAGTATGAGCGACGAATCACCACCAGAGAACTGACAATGCGATTAAATGTCAGCACAGGTACCATACAATCACTGCTTGCGGAAACTAGAATTAGAAAATTGTGTTCACGCTTCGTGCCACGTTTTTTTAACAGCAAACATGAAGGATCGGCGATTGATGTGCTGACAGGAAAACTTAAACCTCTATGCACGTATTGGAGACCGCTTCTTACAGAATATTATGACAATGGATGAAACACCACTTGCCCTTTATGTCCCAGAATCAAGACGCGAGTCTCAAGAGTGGAAGCTGCCAGGGTAAGGGTGTTCGAAGAAGATGCGATCATCAACCCCTCACAAAAAAGCTCTCATGCTCACCACTTTTTGGGATGCAAGTGTAATGATCCTTGCTGATTTTGCGGAAGCTGGTGTTTGTATCAATCAGTGAATACTACTCCCGGCTGGTGCTACAGTCGAGAAAGCTGAGAAGGAAGAGCAGAGTTTGTGAGTTATATTATTTGCACGACAATGCATCCATCCACACAAGTGGGCTGTCAATGTCATCAATTGAAGGTTGGGGCCTCACCCTGCTCTCACACCCTCCATACAGCCCGGATCTGGCGCCTTCCGATTATCATCTCTTCAACCACCTCAAGCGAGCTCTCATGGGTCAACATTTTGCTACGAAAGAAGACTTGAAGGATGCAGTCTCAAATTTCTTGGCTCAACAGCCACCGAAATTCTTCGAAAAAGCTTTCCTGGACCATGTTGTGCGCTGGAAATATATCTTTATAACTTGCTTGTTATGAAAAATAAATTTCATTGGAATCGGATTATTATTTTTATGTTAGGCTCTCTACTTATTGAGCTCACCACGTAGATTCTTATTATTTCAGTTTTGTAAAGAATAAAAATAAAAGATTAGCAATTTGAACATCTTGTCTTCGTTTTCTATCTTAATCTCTTTTGTGAGAATTCCACCGTCTAAATTTACTTGCAAGTCTAATATTTCCTTTGTTAAATGAACTTTTCGGACACATGTTAGAATATAAAAATATTGCATATTTTTGAAGAGTATGAAAATCGACAGTCTATTCTTGTCGATCTGGGACATTTCTTGTGGTTAGTTGAATAGCTAATTCTTCAATAAATATCCATCGACGACTAAGATAATTTTATATCCATTCCAAAAATTTTAGTATATAGAATATATAAATTAAAATCGCACATATCAAGCATTTCTAAAAAAAGCGTAAATGGTCAATATCGTGTTGATATGAAACGACTGTATTCGTTTGTCATCTTTTCTCCTGAATTAACACCAATTTTGGTTGAATTATAATGCAGGATAATTTAATGTTTGTTTTTATTTTCTTGGACTATATTTTTAGCGTACTATTTTATTGTTAAAATACTAACTACATTATTCTTTTCATGGGTCATTTTTTCATCAAATTCAAATTTAGAAGAATTTAGTGTGGATTTTATAAATTCTCCAGGAACCTGGTTTATTTACTTTTATATTCCCTTTCAATGATAATTTTTTGTTGATTCATGTTCCACACAGATGACCAGGCGGTGGTAGCAGAGTCGCATTGTAATTTGAATAAGAGCTCATACTCGATTCAATGGGCCCATTCCAATTTAAATTTATTGTAGATCATTCTTGAGAATTAAAGTAAAAAGATTTAAATTTTTTAGACAATTTGAGTTAGAATTTCAAAAAAAATATTGATTTCAAAAATATTCTTAACAATTAAATAATCAATTGATTTAAAAAAATATTTTTCACAAATATGAGCAATAAATTTTAAAAAAAATCGTCATAAATAAAATAAGCAACTGATTTCAAAAAATATTCGGCACAAAAATAAAATATCATCAATCGAGAATTCGTACAAAAAAGTGAGAAAAATACAATTCTTCTCTCGAGCCTGTAACTTTCTCTGATTGGATAGGCAATCAGAATTAGTTTACAATTCATTTAATCCATTCAACAGTCTGCCTCTATCCATTACGGTTACACACCGGTACACTCTCTGGTAATTAAAATATTTACTAGATGAGTCATTGCGGGGAAACTAAAATAATGGAATTCTTTTTTCGTGAAAGCGATTGAAATTCAATTAAAATCTGTTAACTTTTTTTACTTTTTTTAATAAATTTATTCGAACAAACACTCATATATATATATATATATATATATCAACCGGCCATAAAATGCAAAATAATCAGAGATTGTCATTTATAAACAAATGTCTTAAGGAATTTAAAATATTGATTAAAATTCAAATTTGAATTGTAATCATTACGTTAACATTCATTTTTAAGAAAACAAAATATATAAATGGTGACATGGCTCTCAAAGAAAACCTTGACGAAACAAGTGTTCAGTCAGCACACAAACAGATCTAGTTATCCATACGTTGGATAGGAATGATGCATGGAAGATGTCCCCAGAAACCGACAACGCTAAGAAGAATACCATGTTAGTACACAAAATCATGATGAACCTGCTTCAACATCTATCATATACGGATCCAAACTTGAAATACCACATGGCGGAGATCCCGAAAAATACACAAATGACAGATCGGAGAGAACAACTAAATCCATCTGCTTTTTTACAGCTCCGATTGAAATACGAGAAGATGCTCATGGAAGCAACGAAGGCAATTATAAATATACCGGTAAGAATTAATTATTGTTAACAAAAAATGAACGCAATGGTGGTAATTAATGGTGAATTCATTAAGGGTTCAATATCGTTTCCACTACCATCTTCACCAATAATCAATCGGAAAATGCAACCATTCCCACCGATGATAGAAACACGCCACCAGTCCATCTCGTCAATCTATTCCATGATGGCTGAGAGATCTGCCTTTTAAACTTTAAATTATAGGAAATATAAATCAATATATCAAAATTCTAATTGCATATTCTGATAAAGAATCAAAATGTGAACCAAACACATTGAATCAATTATCGAAGTAGCACATTTAAAATTGTGAGATTTTGATTTTATCGATTTTAGCATAATTGCACATGTGTTTGCAGTACACTTTGCTCTATCGATTGGAACTTGTGTAGTATCGATTAGCATTTTTGCACTGTTACTAGGGTAAAGGTCACGGTTGATATGTACACGATCGATGTTACCATGATTACAATCACTTTGATTTACTGTTGCCATTGCTAAGGTATTTACCCCATTGGTTACCATTGTTAAGGTGATAAAAATGGTTGCTAAGGTAATCGGAACCGTTGCTATGGCCTTTCCACGTTTGCTGACCTTGGTCCACTGTTATGGCAACTGGAAACCCCTCGCAACCCTTTGAGATTTCGACCCCCGGGGTCCGTAACTCATAATCACATTTACTCATGATTACAGACTTGTTTTCATTTGTTACTGTACCGATTTTCACAGTACCTGTGAGGAATATATAGTGTATTGATGTTTTTGTATAGTGTTTGTATGTTTAAATGTTGTGTTGATTTCAGATTGTGTCTCTCCTAATCAGATGGATGACATTACACACAACTGTAAATGTATCATATATACAATATAACATAATGCATATAATGAAGAATGCATATAATTCTTTTTACATCAGAAAGTTTTGAGATAAACCTCTTAAATACTCTTTAATGTTACGAACTTCATAGTTTTGAACAATTCTCAAAATGCTCACATCAGCATCAAGATATTTAGTTATTTTATTTCTCCTCTAATAAAACTCTCAAATACTTGATCATGGCCTTAACGAGAGGCTTAAATGCTTTAAATCCTTCAGAATATAATATTTTAATGATTTGTTCAAACTCAATGTTCAAACTGAGTAATTAGTTATTATTCATTTCTCTGATCGAGATTTAAGTAATTTGAAATAACTTGAAATAGATTTACAAAATATGAAATTTAGGTAAAAATTAAATATTCACGATGAAATTATAATTTAATATTATTTTTAATTTTTGAAAGACATTTAAGTTCAATTAAATGTTATTTGTAATTTTAGTTTATCTTATAATTATTAGGTTTAACATTGACTTCAAATATTGATGTAACTTACATAAGTGTTAAACATTTATCGATGAGATATAAACATAAAATCCCGATTTGCACAACATATTAAAACTAATATCAGATTGGAAATCTTTATACTTTAGTTAAGTGTTAACAAGTGTTTTTGTCGATTTAATAAAAATTTTGTTCCTCACCATTATAATGCAGCACCGGCTTATTGAATATACAAATGAGACAAATAAAAACAACGGACCAAATGAAATTATCTCTGAAATGATTTGTATTACTTTATTAAGCAATATTTAACTATTCCCAGGCTATGAGGTTTTATTACAGTTTTCTAAATTATTCTATATGTTGTATTTTTATATTTTGAATTTTATAATAAAGAAATTTATGAAAAAAATATTCTAAATGCCTTCCATGCATTTATATTTGTGTGATGGGGACTTACATCATGCAATAGTCGCGCTATACCGCACCGGTCCCTGCATCTTATGCTGTTAGCGAAATTTCCTTTGAGTCATTTGTCTTACATTTTGGAAATGGAACTTACTGTGATTATTGGGGTATCACAAATACCTCGATCATCACAAAAGTTTTAGGCTCGGAAGGGTTTATATATATAAAAATAAAAAAGAATTTTTTTCTAAAATCTAAAGAAAATTTGTCTCTTTAAAAATAATATTTTTGAAAATAATTATTCCTATAATTTATAATTATTGTTATATAGCGATAAGAATATTATTAACTAATGTAATCATTACTTCTTCTCTACTCATCCATATGCAGTATCGTTTTCAAGCAAATAGCTACAGGCTTTGTGTATTTCTGTATGGTTCAGTTTATTATTTACCTTTGCTTCATTTATTGCTAAATATTTTATGTGCTTTATTTCTTGTGTGGAAAAGAAAAGGTTAAGTAGAAGGAAAGTAATGTCTGAGATAGTCGAAACCATACTCAATAAAGAGCGAACGATTCCTGCATCTGGATAAATTGGTGACGTATTTATTGTAGAAAGCTTTTGTAATGTAGATAAGGTGATAAGAGCCTTTCAGCGGTTTAGATTAGATAAAATCTATTCTGGATAGTATCAGAAGAAATTTTATTAAAAATAACTAATATTTCTTTAACGGAAAGAGTAAAGAAAAGAATGATCGATCACAATGAAAATAAAACAGTATGATTTGGAAAATAGTAACAAAATTACAAATACATATTCCTTTACTTAGATAGTTATTGAGGATAAGTCTAGTAATTTGATTATCACAAAATTAGAATTAACCGATAGTTGTAAATTGCTATAACCGTATTTTTATTATGAATTGCTAAAAAAATGTTAGGAATTGTTGAAATGATTTGTTAGTCTTCTGAAATGCTTTTCGTATAGATATCACAAAGGATTATTAATTATTCAGTATAATGTTTCTTGTCAATTCTCATTCAAAATTTTCTTCAATATGTATTATTGATTTTTTAAACTATATAAGTATGTATTATGTATTTATATTTATTTACTTATAAATATAAATAAAGGAAAAACCGACTGTCGTCCTTTAATTAAAGGTCATAACAATATAGAAATTGTTTTGATTTGTCGTGATTCATTGATTCATAAAGGTGATTTACTGTGAATAAGATTGCTTGGTTAAATGACATGACTCCGTCATTTTGGATCGAATATTTGAATGTTATTTACTCTAACAATTCTGTATTAATCATCGATATTAGGTTCGTGATTAAAATTGGAATTCATAATTTGTAAACTTTATTTATACTACAATTTTCATTATTGAAACAAATTTATGAGGAACTATTTCGATTACATAATCCAGATATAAAAAATTCTAAATATACATAATAATATCGATAAATATATAAATATGTTATTTTATTCAATTTTGCATAAATTTAGATCTTTAAAAATATTTTAAAAATTCAATTTAAACATAGTGATTATTAATAATTTAAACTATAAATTATTTCTCTTTAATAAAACATTTTATATGTTTTTAACAAAAATTTGCAAAAACAATTTACAACTTTAAGATACAATTCACAAATTTGAAATACAGAAAATATTATTTTTATTATTGAAATACAAATCACGAATTTTTAAAATACACAAATATTAATCAATATTTAAATTTATTATTATTTAATAAAGATTTTAATTATAAAATTTTTAATATATTTATATATCTATATTTTATCAATTATTTATGGAATTAACTTTTTAAAATTAATTAAGATATTTTTTTACTTATAGCTGTTTAAAAACTTTTGGTTTTAAATATTTATTTTAGAGATTATTTATAACAATTAATTATTTTCAAATTTTAAAAAAAATGCGTCTGTTCTTTTTTTTAAGAATTTAAAAAGAATTTTATTTTAGATAATTATTTCATTTTAATTAATCGAATATTAGTTTTGATTTATTTAAAATATAAATATGATTTTTAAAAATATCGAAAATTTAAAAATATCAAACATTTAAAGATCACCAAAAAGAACCCCGACAATCGAAATCTTATTAAACGTTCGAATCGTTATTTATTTCCACTCATAAATGGGTCAAATTGCCGATAAATTCCGATAAAATTGGTGATAGAGTTGTCGGTAAGACTAATCTATTAATTATTTATAAAACAAATGCATTTTATATTTATCTCGGATTGTGGGACACGGCTGGGCAGTAAGATTACGACCTACTACGGCTGTTATCGTAATCGCTGATCAACTTACCATCGTATGAGAACGTTTGCATCAAATGGTATCCAGAGATGACTCACCACTGTCCGCACACGCTCATTATTCTTGTCGACACTAAACACAATATGTGCAAGACTATAATCTCTGGCGAGGTGGGAGAAGACCTACGGAACATTTCGATTTGCTATTCCCAGAGATATGTATTGGTCAGAGATGAAAACTGTCAATAACACGGTATTCAGCAGAGGATTATCTGAGGCTGTGGTACTGTCGAACAAAATTTTTTCCACAACTTGAATACGAGTACTGAATGAATTTCGATAATCTATCCGAAAAGCGGTGAAATTTCAAATTTAAATCCGATTTGATATCGTCGATTTTCAACACTTTCATCGATTTTCCGTTTATATTTGCCACTATCGCCAATTGATTTCCGATCTGTGTTGTTTAAAATGAAAGATTTCAACAACTTTCTTTCCATGAAACCGTAAAAAAACAGAATCAATACTTTACTTTAGGGTCTCGGTGATGAAACTGTAATTTGGTCGAGCAGTTAGGAAAATTTTCTAAAGATAAATAAAAGCGACTTTGATATTTAATCTTTCGGTTTAGAAACTGTTGGAATTAATTTGATCGGAGGAAAGCGATTCTATTCGAGTCAGAGAGAAATCTGTCGAATGGAAATTTAACAGAACAAATATAAATGATCAATAATGTCGTTAGCGGTTTCTGATGAAGTGACTAACATGAATAAAAGTGTAATAACGAATAACAAATCTATAAAATTTATTTTTCAACAAAAAATACTTTTAAATAATCTTTCCACTTCCATTTAACCGTCCAATTATCCTTAAATTCAATCTCATAATTGTGTTTGTTCAGGCTAACACTTGGCACAACACCCGTGACACAACTCATATTGTCACCAGCCTTCTTTAGTCCTTCTCCCACACACACCAAATTCGATAACACCCTTATTAATTTTCACATCCCTAAGTTCACTTATAACATCCATACCAATTAAAATTCCCAAATCATAGGCTAAGTATTTCATGACAGAACATTCTACTTTCATAGTTCTATTGTCTATAGTCTATTCCACGTCACTAATCCCCACACATATATCATCGCCATTAGTCAAAACAATTCGTTGCTAATTTGACTGTAATGAGTTTCCCTTGATCAACAGTTTTTGAGCAACCCGAATCTATCAACGCTGTAACCGACTTGTTGTTAACAATGACAGTCATGGTTGGCAGCACCGGAAATGTCAGAGGGAGAAAACCGGCACCTAAAAACTCCCCTGTCCGTTTCCCGACTTGCAATATTTTGCTATATGTCCAAGTTGCTTACATTTATAGCAAATTATTTGTCCATTTGATTGCGACTGAGAATTTTCATAACGGTTTACCCTTGTTTGTACCAGATTTCCGTTATGTGGCACACGGGGTTTTGTAAATGAACTCCTTCTATCGCCGCTGACCTCACCTCGTTCTTTAGAAACGATCTTTCCATAACCAACGTTTTGTATCGCTGACATTGAACTTTGTGTGACGCACTTTTTAATTCCTAAATACCTACGACTATATTCAACCATTTCGGTTAAATTTTGATCACCGGCCTGCTCTAAATTCAATTGCAACTCGAACGGCAATCCAGCCATAAAGGCTGCCTTGGTCAGATCGTCGATTTTTGATGCCAACATCTTTACTTGAGAAACGTAATCGTCAATAGTTTGTCCTTCGTAATATTTCAAATTTATCAGTTGGCTGTACGCAGATCGTCTGGTTAATCCGAATGAATTGTCCAAGATTTACAGTACTTCTTCACAGTTGCTTTGTTTCTTTTTATCCAATTTCATGTATATATTTAACGGAACATCCGTCAACAAAAAAGGAAGATATGGGGCCAGATCCAAAATCCCCTGGATTTTCANAATCATCTTGAACTTTTTCGTCCAAATTTCAAAACTGCCGTTTCCATTAAATTTCTCCAAATGATCGAGTATAATTTTTAAATCGCTTATCATTGCCCGGATAGCTTGTAACAACGAATAACAAATCTGTAAAATTTATTTTTCAACAAAAAATACTTTTAAATAGATACTATTTAAACAAATAATTATCCATATTTTTTCATGTTAAATATTTCATTTAATAAATAAATTTAACATGTAACAAAAAGTATGAGATCGAATTAAATCTATTGAACTCTTGAACGTTCTACCGACAATCGATTGTGGTTGCGAATAACAAAAATATTTTCTTATTTTTTTCTATTACACAATTGACAAGAATTGAATTGTGACAATTTAGCTAATTAATATTTAGTTTATTAATAGTTTTAATTGCTACAGTTAAACAGCATAGAATATCACTACGAATTGGAATTTTTTCAAATAGTTTTTTCATAGTCAAATATTTTTTGAATATTATAACAGTTCAATAGTTTAAATCAAATAATATTCATTTTATCACATAATAAGATTAAACTAAACCTCAGTCATACTTACTTTTGACTTTATTTCTGATATCTCTATCCATGTGAAAATAGATGAAATGTAATAATTAAAATTTTGAATTTATTTAATACATTTGAAATGGTATCACGCATTTACCTCTAAAACATTACCTCTAAAAATCAACCTTTAAATATTTTACCTCTAAAAACTTGACCTCTAAAACATTTACTCTAAAAACTTTACCTCCAAAACTTTAGGTCTTCGAAGTAATAAAATACGAAATCAAATTCATCTCGAGAGTTTGAAATAAATTCATCTGTTATTATAGCATCGAAACCATGCTCGACATCGTTAATAGGCAAAAAAGCAAGGGCTAAAATCATTTTTATTCGAATTTCAAATTCGGTATTGTTTTTATATAATTCTAAAACGTCTGAATTTGATTAAATTTTTCTCCACGGTGATTGAGACAAGTGGACAAAACAACCTTGTATTGAAGATTCGTCATAATTATTTCTTATCGATCGTAAATCCAAGGTAATTCTTGCAGGACTTGATTGGCGAATATTTGTTTTAATGTGTTGAGGTCTTGTGTAAAAAAATTATATATATATACATATATATATATATATATATATATATAATATACCATACGGTAATAGTTTTTGTTTTTACAAAAAAGAAAATTCTTTGTGAAGCTTAAGGGTCCTCTTTCGGTCATTCCTGGGAATGAGAATATATTTCGCTTCATTTCCCGGGATGACTCCGAATTTTGGGAGCCTATTGTTTTCTTTTAAAAAAAATTATATATAAAACAATATATATTTAAAAATCAAAAAATACTCACTTCAATTGTACAATTGAAAATAAAAAATGAAAATTTTGGGTAATATTACCCTTTTTGATGAACGAATATCGGCCTATCGGCCGATTAATCAGAATTTGGTCATTAGTCCATAAAAATACATTTGACGGCCTTAATGGCCTAGGTTGATTTAGATATGGCCTTAATGGCCTTTAAAGTAAAATAATTTTTATTTTCGGCCAAAAGGCCTATTAATATAATAATAAAGAATTATTTTTTAAAAAATATTTTTATATATAATTTAAGCTCTAGTATAAATAGAGCATATTTTCATATAATTCGGGACGCATTAAAAGGAAATAATAAACAAATTTAAAAACACTAAACAATTCCTGTATAGGATCGAAGCAATATTTTAGTATTTATCTAAGCTGTATAGCATTGTATAATCTTGCCTCCAAAAAAGTTGTATAAACCTTTGCTCATAGATTGTGATTGTACATTGAAATAAACAATTATTCGAAGAAACTTTGTTAATTATTGGAGTCAAAGAGTTCATCGAGATTAAACGTTGGGTCAGATAGTTGAGCGCCGAACACTAAACAAATCCTTCTGATTTCTGTGTTCAAATTCAAATTCAAATTAAATACCCTACAAATGTATGAGTAAAGGGAATTATATAGAGATAAAGTTTTATTTGATAATAAAACATAACATACCGGGAAACACACTGATGGGAGTTGAACATGAATTGTGTAGAGTTGACAGAACAGAAGAGGTGTGGTTATAAATGTGCCATATATGCACCAATTAGATTCGCTTTACATCAATTGTAGTTGCCAATCAGATGAAAAAATTATAAAGCGGTTGGTTGTATCCAAATTATCATATAATAAAAATCTTTAACCACCAAAATTAAGAGTTAAATGTGGAGGAAAAGATACTGATGAGATATCGGCGAGTTCGGGAAAATTGTTATTTTCTACTTTTCGAATTTTTTGATTAGATCAAAAAATTAAAATATTATTTTGAATACATATAAATTAAAGAAAAATGAAAATTTTAGAGGTTGACGTTTTAGAAGTAAAAGATTTTAGAGATAAATACGTGGAATCATTTGAAATGGATGACTCATAATTACAAGGGTAAACACAATCACATCATTCAATTAATGAAAACTATAAACTAATCAAGAAGGAAAGTTATTTTTTTTGATTTTGTCCGATGATACTGGTTATTAGAAACAATCCATATACTGAGATTGAGATTCGACGGATCAAATACTATATGACCCATATACTGTTTTTTCCATTTTTTCATTAGCTTACTATGTATCCATGGAATTTAGAAATCTACTTTTGAAGGCCTTTTACTCAAGGTCTTTTCGCCTTTCACTAAAGAAATGGTCGAAATAATTAATAAAATGCCGGTTAACCACTTTAATAATAAAAATATCGAATTATTAAATGTGGTGGCCGAAGAGTTTCTGGATACAACTATAAAATCCATAAAGTTTGACAAATTAAGTAACGGAGAACGAGTCGGAATGAACCCATGAGGAATGGAAGTCTTTTCGGAAAGTCCAAACGCGTGCGGTCATACTGGTGCCCCGATTTGTGCACATGACCAAGGGAAACCGGAGAAATCGACAGATATTCGACCGACTAACCGACTGACCGACTGACCGGATAATGGAACAAAGGAAATAGACGGTTTGAGTGATTCTTACGAAGGATATCGTAAGAATTTAACTATTTTAAATAATAAGAACATAAATAATCTCATTAACAAAAATTTTCATGATCTATTTTTTCAATTTTTAAATTATCAATCGTTTATAAAAAAATTTAAATAAATTTATTGATAATGAAAATATTAATTTGTCAATATTTAATAATTTTCTTAATGATAATTTAAAAAATGATAATAAAAATGACTCTTTAATCAAATTTAACGAATTATTGAAAATATTTTTTAAAAGTAAAAATAACAAAAAAAATTTAAAATGCTATTTATGGAATACTTTGATAAATGATTCATGAAATTTATCAAAAGTAAACAATTCAAAACTAATTACAATATTGAATTTAATTCCAATGAAATAATTGAATTAAATAATGAAAATCTTAATTTATTATTTCTATTATTTAGAAATAGAATATTTGAAATTCTATTTAACAATTACATAGAAAATATTATTTTTAACGATGACGATGGCTGGACAACAGCTATTAATAAAAATAAAAAATTTTTATAACAGTAGCGGTTGGAAAAACCAAAAATCGATTAATAATCATGAAATTAATAATATTGAAAAAATTAAAAATAATAAAAAAAAAGCAAACATTTTCAGATCTGTTTAAATCATCAAATAATAACAATAATTCAAAAAAATGGAAAAAAATTTTCCTCGCGGAAACCCTACGGGTTTCCGCTCGGTAGAACCCGAAATAGATGGGGTGGACCGTGCGGTCTCTAACAAGCTGCAAATAACTATACAAAATAATATTAAAAATATAGAAAACTCTAACGAGAAAAATGATAACGCTGAAAATAATGAAAATAACACTATTATCTAATGATGTAATATTATATAAATCTTCTGAGACCGTCGAAACACCTTTAGTTAACCAGAAAGAGGATTATTCAGGTCATGATAGCGATGACCTCATTCATCTTACACCGGCCGCATCTGACTTGACTAAACCACTATTCTTTCTACCACCAATTCTTGCAGTAGATCATGTCAGTAGAGATAATTTTGAACACGCTTTCGAATTGATTCATGACCAAATTAAAAAACAATCTGCTGCAGTTGCCAGCATCTTAACGAAAAGGAATAGGAATTACCGATTCCGCAATTAAAACTCTAGAAAAGATTCATAGACATAAAATTTTATCAACCTTTATAAAAAATATTCACTGTGTTGCGGAGGGGATAGAAAGAGTAAACAACATCCCACGCTGGTTCTTGGACAAACTAAATAGACAGGCTTTTGAATTAGGAATCCCAGCACCCCCCTCATGGAAAGAAGCGCTCATAACACATAGAGCTCCGACTGTCTTCTCTCCAGAGACATTAGAGTACATCTTAGAATCTATATGTGACAGATGTCACAAACAGTGCAATGGCTATGACATTGCAGTCAGGCTGCTGTGTGACGAGATTTCGTTGGAACTTCACGACTCTCTAAAAAAAGAAAATCACGAAGAAGCCAAAAATAAAATATATAAAACTTTAAAATTACTAAACAATCTAGATAGCACATTTAGACTTAGAGATGATGATGTTAAGCTAAAGATTAGGTTACAAAATATTGTCAAAAAACATAAAATCACTTTATCAAACTATGCAATTGTCAAAAGTCTATTTTCGATGAATGACATTAAAGTTGCCTCTGAGAACACTATCAAAAAAACTGTCAATATAAAAAAATAATAATAGCAATGATGATATAAAAAAAATAATGACTCTATGTCTAAATTCAACCAGATCGGTTTTGCCGACTGTTGCTGGTAAATATGACAATGCTGCTACGACTACGGGATCCGGAAGGACCGAGAGTCGAGTAACTGTCGTCGCCAAATTTGCCAATCCGGTTGACCTTGATGATAGTCTTGGACTTATATCTACCAGGTCAGCGGTCGACCTAACAAAAGAAAACATTGCTAATGACAGTGATAATGACTTATTCTCGGATGCTTCCAGTGTGTCTTCGCGATTTGTGGCTCCAAAAAATAAAAAATATGCAAAAAAACTAACAAAAAAAATTGACGGGATGGCCCTGCAACTTTGACTGTTGTTGAAGATGCAGATAGGCCGCCGGATCCGTCATATTGGTTCGACAACGATGATATAAATACCTTTTTGGAACCCATCAGCATCCCAAAAAAGTCTCTGGTTCTGCCAGACTTTATTGCAACTAGGTTGTTTCATGTAGAAGACGATTTAAATTCGGTTTTTACTGGCTTTAATACAAAAAAAGAGATTTATGTGTAGTTCCAATCAATTACAACAACACACATTGGCTTGCACTGTGCTGCACCCCGGAACACGCGTATATTTACAACTCACAGAGTAACTTGCCGTGTGAGAAGACAGTCACAGCTCTAGTTGAGCCACTCATTACTGCCATAAACGAAGTCGCCACAGATAGAAAAAATAAACCCTATAGAGTGCGGCTCCCACTGAAGTTCCCCGAATGTGAGCAGCAGACAAACAATAATGACTGTGGTCCTTTTGTCTGCGGCTTTATAGAAAATATAATAAACGAAAAAATCAACCCCCTCTTTGAAATAAACATAGAAAACATCCAAAAACGCTGTCATCAGCTGCGCCCTCATGTATCGGATCGTCCTGCGGGAAGAACTGGGGGTGGGAACATTTCAGTCACTGAGATATCTAAAACAAAAGTTTATACTAAAAAAATAATTCAACAGAAAATTAATGTATATAATACCAAAAGGGAAACAACTATGAACCTCCGACGATTTGAATATTTTCAAATGTCGAATCTTATTGATATATTACCTCCTAATGATAAGTGACTTACCTTATCTACACAAGCCACTTATCAAATTACCAAAAATAATGAATCATATATAAAAAGTAATATATCATATAAAATATTTATAAATATAGATAAAGTTTTTTGCCCGTTATGTATATCAAACTTGCAATGGATTCTAGTAGTTTTTGATGTTAACAACAAAACAACCATCGTTTATAATGTAATGGAATCCCTAACACTGGAACAAGAACTGGCAATCAACAGCATTAATGCTAATCTTCTCTCCTTCTTTCGATTAGGTGCGAAGGTTGGATCTTGAAACAATCCAATGATTTGCCAACTTCACAAAAATTTGCAGAGAGTGGATACTGGATTGCCAACTCTATATGGCAATTGTATCACAACAACCCCCCCCCCAACAATGATGTACGANAAATAATTTACAACATCACTAAAAAGAAAGTTCAAAAGAAAATTAGACGACAAGAAAAAACTATTAAAGAAAAGAATAACAGAGAATTGCGTTACAAAAAAATTTCAGAGATAATAGTGGCCAAGTCCACAAAGGTGCTGAAGAATTGGACTCTCTTATTATCAACTACATTTTGCAAGCAAGAGTTAAAACGGTCAAATATCTCAATGCATCAAGAAACATCAAGAATATTAGAAAAAAAACGGATGTAAATCTACGACATTACTTTAAAATAAAACCGAAAAAGGCCATGGAAATAATTTTAAATGACACTACTGTTGATGGAGAGCTATCTTTGGAATCTCTTACAAATTACGTCAAATCAAAAAGCGACTATCCTCCTGAAACAGACTGGAGCAATGCGCCAAACATCAAACCTGCCCCAAAATTTCAATTTCAGCATGTCACTCCAGAAGAGATTGCCAACATACTCAAGAACACCAAAAATACTAGTCCCGGTATATCAAACATTGGCTATGCAGATATTGACTATTGCGATCCGGGTTGATTTACAAATTTATAACCATGGAACCAAAGAACTCTTATAGATATAGAAACCCCTTATGACACTGTCAAAACACTTAAAGATGCCAGAGATAACAACAAAAAGAAATATAAAAGCCTGCTAACTGAAGCAAAGGCGGCTCATAAAGGATGGACTGTAATATTAGGAGCAATTGTTATCGGTTGTTTAGGATCTTGGCCCGCCGATAATGACAACCTGCTTAAAAACAAATTACATCTTTCAGGTACAACTATAAAAAATTTAACCAAAATGTGCATAATGCGAATATCAAATATTCCAACTCGACATTGCATAAACACAATACCGGTCAATATAACCCACTGATGTCAAATGCGGTGACGACAAATCTTACCGACACAGTCACGGCATATGCACCAGTAGCCGGTTGATAACAATAACAATAACACAAGTCAAAGATGCTCTATACAGCGACCATAGCTTTGAGCATCTAATGTATATCCCAGGATATCTTTACGTATTTCAACTTGAAATTTTGTCACAATTTTCTTCAAAATTTGCACACGTACTCATTCGCGTTGACAATAAATGTGAAATTTGATCAAAAAAACTTTTTAAGGTCCCAAAATTGGAAAAAACAGGAAATTCGGAGTTCCAGAACAATATTAATTGAAAATATCCACTTATAAATTATAAGGAGTTTATATTAATTTTTATTGTTTTTTAATTATTTTTTTTAATTAAAAATTTGTTGGCAAAGTCTCTGTCTCCATAAAGAATGGATATAAAAAATTTAATTTTTTGATTTACTAGTTGTTAAAATCAATCTTTTTAGTATATTCTTATTTTAACAAAGCAACATACCTTTTTCGTTGCTCGTTTTCCCCACAAACGAATGAGATCATAATTATTATTTGATTACTTTCTTGTGAAAATCCTTCTTCAAATAATCTTTCAATCATTTTTTGAGTATCGTTTTGAAACAAAATCGTTTAATATAACCATTTATCGACAAAATTGTGATAAAATTAACAACTATTTTTTTAATATACATCAGAATTAATACACTTTCTGTATTCTATTGACTTTTGTATGTTTTGAAATACGTAACTAGATTAATTGTGTTTGAGAAAATTTTAAAACATATTAGCTTTTTGTATTAAAAGGTTTTTTTCAAAAATTAAATATTTATTAAATATTGAATATATATTTCAGAAAACGTCTTAATTTTATATATTATACAATATGATATGGTATTGAATTATATACACATATTTCTTTTAAGGTGGTAGAAGATTTCGAAAAATTAAACTGTAAAAACAAAGAAAGCACAGAATCAGATTCTGAAATATTACTTCCTAAGAAAAAAACAGTCAACAACAAAAGGATTTGGAAAAGAAAAAGATGCTTTAATATTGACTCTCCAAATAAAGTGAAATTTTGATGATTTTTAAAAATAATAAGTGTAAAATAATTTTCAAAAATCTTGTATTTTTAAGTACCTCTTCGATATTTATTTAATAACAAATTATTTTCTTAATTACATTTACTTACTTCTGCTTTACTTGCTTCATTAATTATGATCTTTTTGGCCGCCTTTTTTGATTCCTCTATTTTTTACATGTTTTTTTCATTAAAAAGAAAGTTTGAAAGTTTTATGTTTCGATTTGAATTTGTATTTCTCTTTTTTTAACTCATTTTAACAAGTTTCTCATATTGATAAAGTTTTGACCTTGGACACATAACCTTCAGAAAGTCCAGTTGATGTTTTACTTCTATTCTTCGAGTATGAATAGTTAAGTTGGATGATATTTTGATTTAGGAAGTTGATGAACCCATTTCAGGATCCGGTTTTTCCAAATAACTATTACATTAACTTGTAAACATTCTATAATGCATTGCTTTATTCTTCCTCTGGTACTTTACTTTATCTAAATATTAAATTCGTTGCATTTCATGTGTTCATAGTTTCTTTACCGATAATCAACGGTACATGAAACAAAAGTAACTTGTTCTCTATGATGTTCACTTGGTAAGTCAATCAAATATTTATTATATCCATCGAAATTATATCCCTTTTATAGATGTTTATAAAAAGCTGTATACAAAATTTGTTTAAAGCTTCTAGCTTCCTTAATTGTCTTTCTATTGATCTCCACTTCTAAAACCCATATACAACTAGAAAAACCTATTTTCATTTTATTGCTTCCCGTTCTATATCGTGGGATACATGTTTATCAATGCCACTCATAATTTTTGGTTTTATGTTTCTTGTACAGCAACATCATTTGGACAAGTACATGTAATGATTGATACATGATCACAGAAATCAGTAACCCAATCTTTTTCTGTTTTAATCCATCATTATCTCGTGTACGGCGAAATATTGATTTACTATTTCACTTTTATAAAAATCAAAACCTTTAATAGTATTAGTTGATTTATGTCAAATCCCTACCAATATTATAAAATGTTGCTTAGACCAGGAGCGCGTAAATGTTTTAGGTTGCAACATATTTATTTTTGGCGCCCCCAAATTAATAAGAAATCTTACGCGATTATAAAGGAAAACTTCATAAATAAAAAATGTATTTTTTGTTTTTTTATAAATTAAGTATTTTGAAAATAATAGTTTTAATTCTTTAGCAAAAACAAAAAAATTACAAAATTTAATTTTATTTCTTTTAAACAAAATACTTTTCTTTTTAAGTTTTTGATAAATAAATAAATATCAAGATGCAATGAGATGAATGAGCCTGAGAATTTTTGGTTAAAACATGCAAGAATGCTACTCTTATTTCATCTTCGACATTCAAACAGATGCAAAATTTATTTTCAAAAAACTATAACTTTAAAAAGACACCTCGAAGTGAAAGGTAACAAGAATTCAATTGATTATTTAGACAGACTTACATATTTCCCATCGCTTCATGACAAAATGTTTCCATTGTTGCCCCCTTAGTTTTTGATTTCAATAATGTGTTATTTGCAATGTCTTTCTGTCGTTCCTGATTACTTATGTACAGATTAGTCATTACATCTACTGTGAAAGGATTCAGTTGTACTCATTATTTTTAAAATAGTGAAATCTAATGGAAAATTGTTTATGAAGTTCTTCCAAATGTGAAACTATTATCACATCCACAATATTTTTACTAGAATATGAGATGCTAACGAATTTATTTGAACAGGGAAACATTTAATAACTTTTAGCGTCGTATGGCTTTTTCAAAAATAACCTTATTTTTAAAAATATTCATTTCATCACCCACGATTAAAATGTTACTGTTCTACACCTTGGAGTGATGTATTGAGTTCATTTATTTTATAGAAACTATCGACAGGTAACATAAAATTAAAATCCATTTTTTCTGCAAGAGAATTTTTATGCTCTTTTAAAAAGAAATGAGGTTCATCTTTAAAGTCGATATAAAATTATATGAATTAACAAACTAAAAACTGAAAGTCAATGAAAAGAATACTTCGATGGTGTAAAAATTACCTAAGGTTCAACTCGATGAACCTGAAGTTATTTTTACTGTTGCAATAATTAAAATAAATATTATATTTTGAGAATATTTAATTAATTAAATAAATAACCTTAACAGAACGTTTTTTTCACAAGCTGATTAATAAGAATAAAAAAATAATTCAGTTAATGTGAATAAAACGGGTCGACAATTAAAAATTAATAATAGTTACTTGGAAGAATTGTAAATTTCTCCGAAAAATGTTTGTCCGTTGGAATTTAAATAGAAATTTTCTGATAGAATTGAATGTTATTTTGGAATGAGGATGATTTTATTCTTTGAGTTTTTTTCTTGTCGATGGATTCAAAGGATGGGAAATTTCAGATTTTATTGTTCAGATTATGATAAGAATAATTTCAAATTTTCTTTTTTTCTGGAATTTGCTGGATAATTGAATCACAGGAGATATTAATAAAATGAAATTGACAATTGTTAATATCGATGTCTTCTAATACGTGTAAAAACGGCAAAGAAAAAAAAGTAAATTCGTTCGTTCCATTAACAGTAAATATTATTATATAATAAATTTGGGATATTAATAAATCAATTTTTATTGGTTTATTATTTTTGAATTTTTAATTTAAAATTATGGCTTGACTACTTAATGTAGTCAAGCATATAATATAGATAAATTATAAAATTAGAATTAAACATTATATACTATACATAAATGTTGTGAAAGAGAATATTTAACTAAGAAAAATATATTTGAATTAAAATTTACAATAATGATTATTAAAACAACACACATTCCAATACATTAATATTTACATAATTATTCCACACTCGCCCTGTTCGACAACTTAATTTCTGTATCTTTTAGGCTTCTGTCGGTCTCGAACTGGATTGCGTCTCACTCTTGTTTTATTAATATTCCGTCGATCTTCCTCTGGCATCTGGTATTCTTCATGTTCATCATGATGATCATTTTTGATACTTTTTGACATAATTGTTGTAGCCTTTTCTGATTTTCTCGTGTCATTTTGTGATATTCTCAATCTTTTGATATCCACCACATTTTTCTCAATTATTCTTCCGTCACTAATCCTTTTTAATCTGTACGCATGCTTCCCCAGTTTACCGATCACCAGGCATATCAATTCTAATTAAATATTACCATAAATTCAAATAAACGTTTAATTATAAATCATTTTGTATTTACTTTTAAAGTTTAAGAAAGTCTTTTAAAATATTTTTCGGATCTTATACTAATTTCGTTTTCAAATCTATTTTATTTATTAATTTGATTATTTTAAATTTAATTCGTTTTTTAATTTAATTAATTACGAGTTTTATTATTTCACATTTTATCTAAAACATTTTAAAATATTATTCTGACACCTGGTATATAATTAATGTGGTCCACTGCAACAGTTGGCATAAAATCAGCGAAATTGTTCTTATAAACTGATCGATAAGTTCTTGCAGACCTTAGAATAGATCCAAGTTACATTCCCATTAGCAAACTGTTCAATTATGACTGAGTCGAATGTGTCAGAACAACAAATTCTTGTTTTAAGAGACATTTTAGAAATCAGTGCATATTATTCAATTGAAACGAAAAATATTTTGGCTTTCGAAAATTATATTTCTCAGCTGAAACATTACTACATGACTCTCGGAAATACGATCCCGGAGAGCAACTCGAAGAATGAATTACTGGGACTAAATTTGTTGAGATTGTTGACCCAAGATAAATTGGTAGAGTTTCATAGTGAAATGTTGTTGACGCCGGAAGAAATGAACAATGTGTACATAAGATATCCCATATATATGGAGCAATATCTAATGGAAGGTTGGTATAACAAGGTCTTTTTATCAGCAAGAAACGTTCCGTCTCCAAAATTCACTTTCTTCGTCGATATATTACTTCATACAACGAGAAAAGAAATCGCAAACTGTATTGTATCAAGTCACGATTATCTGCCGATGAAAGATATGGAACGAATGTTGTTCCTAAATGACAAAGAGGATTTAATACAATTCACACGAAAGAAAATGGAAATGCGATGCAAATAATATGTGTTATTTCGAGAAAGAAGATAAAAGCACTGTAGAAAAATTCCCAATTAAGAATGTGACGACTACGATGCTAGAATACGCGACAGAGTTCGAAAAGATTGTTTAAATAAATATTTTCTATTTTCTATATAACGAATAAAAATAAATAACGAACGATAATTATTATTTATTGATTTCTGTTTTGTTCTTAGTTTTCGTTTTTATTAAAACAATTTTTTACATATAAACACGCATTCATAAAAAAATAACTTTACATATCTTTTACATTTTAATATATAACAACATTCATAAAAATAGGCACAATTTTTTTATTAACAAGATCGACTAACATTCATAAAAATAAACATTTTTTAATTAAAAAGTTCATTACCCTTTTTTTAACAACACAACATACCACCCGAAGGATTTCGGAAGAAATTCTCTGAAATTGTGTAGTGCTTTGCAATAGAGATCCTTGTCCAAAAGTTCGAATTGTTTCCTGGCTATTTGTATATCTTCATTTCGTTCGGATATTTGATTATCGGTATTTATTAAAAAAAATATTCTTTTGTGTGTTCAAATCTTATTATGTTATCCACTGATTTATTTTGCGTGTATGTTGAAAAATGTACTCGTTTTAATTGTTTATTATTGTTTATATGTAATGATTGTAGTGTTGTATTTTTTTTATTTTTTAGACTATAGTGTGATGTGTTAGAAGTATTATAAAGATCAGGTATTGGAGTATTTATGAGTTCTGTTAAAATTTTTGTAGAATTTTCTTTTGTGTTTTCAAGAGTTTTTGTATTAGTTTTTGTATCTTCGACTGTGAATGCTGGTTTGGTATAACTTATGTGTACTTTTGTTTTTATTTCGTCTTTTAAAATTTTTGAGTTATGTGAAAAAATTTCTATTATTTTGTATGGGCCTGAATAAGTTGGATATAATCTTTTAACTATTTGATTTTTTAACCATAAGAATTTAGCAGAGTATAAGGATTTCAAAAGAAATTCTTTGAAATTGTGTAGCACTTTGCAATAGAGATCCTTTTCCAAAAGTTCGAATTGTTTCCTTGCTATATGTATGTCTTCATTTGTTGATGTTTCATTACTATCGGTTTTCTCTGCTAAACAACGGATTGAAGAACCAAAAAGAGCTTGAGCTGGAGCTATATTAGTAGAAGTACTAGGTGTATTCCTCCCACCCAATAGAACAATCGCGTGTTGTTATCAGCTAATATTTTCAATGGCATTTTGTGCGTTCTATGGAAACGTTATAATACTCCATTTGATTGAGGATGGTATGCAGATGTATGGACATGTGTTGTTCCTAATTTTTCTACGAGAGCACGGAATAATCCAGATTCAAATTGCCTTCCTTGATCTGATATAAGATGTTTTGGTGCTCCAAAACAGTAAACCCATGTAGCCATAAATATCTGACATATTGTATCTGCATTAATTATTTTTAATGGTACTGCTTCGGGCCAATGAGTTGCTCGATCTAACATTGTTAGAATGTATTTGAAACCTCTATCTGATGGCAAAGGACCAACAAGATCAATGTGAACAGTTTCAAAACGGCTTGTTGTTGGAAAATGGAATAAAGGTGGTGAGAGTGTTCTTGTTACCTTATATTTTTGGGCAAGGAATACATTGTTCAGTTCAAATTTAACATCACGTCTCATTGATGGCCAAGATAGGAGAACACAACTATGAACTGAAAATGATACTATCAAGAATAAAACAGACATGGTTAAAAGTAGTTCCAACGAAATGTAAGTTTACGGAAACAGAAATAAAATACTTGAACCATATATTCAATGAAGCAGACGGGAAAACAGACCAGAGAAAACTAGCACTATCAAAGAATGAAAGATTAAGATTGTAAAAATGAGTGTTCCATCCGACCCTCAGGTTGCCCAGAGATTCGGAAGTAGGTAGCAGGGTAACGCATCGAATTGTTATTTTCTTTGTGCTGGGCCCATTGATAGCTTAATAACTCTTAACATTGCCATTCGTCTTCGATCTTTTTGCAAATACACTCCAATCACGGCACAAAATAGTCCTCGCAAACAATCTCCAGACCGATAAACATGTAAATTGAGACTTAAAATGGAGAATGATCACTCCAGACGGTTGAGACTCCATTGAGAAATAATCCTGCTAAAATTATCAATGATCCTGGGCGTAAAATTGGGTTTCATTGAGTGTAAATTTCGAGATTTATAAGATTCGTTGTGATCGATCGATATCGATTCGCCATTAAATTTAGAATAGAACAAAATTAAAACTCCAAAAAGAAACAAAAACGTCCAAATGGAAATTTCAGACCGTTTGCGCATTCTATTTATCGTAAAACAATAATTTCTATCAATTAAAATTTGTGGAAATTTTTTCAACACGAAATTTCTATCGATTCGATTTATTGGAACAAAATCGTTTTCACTGAATTTATTTTCAAGGTCAATCATCATAATATAATTGAAGAAAATTTTAAAAGGAAATTTTATTTTCAAATAATCGACTCAATACACTCAGCATCAAAATTCCATGTTCATAATCTATTTTTTCCAGAAAAATTACAGTTAATCTTTATTAGTACAATGAAACAAATTTCAAGGTTATTTAATTACATTTTAATTACAACTGTCAATTAATTTTTTCCACAAAAAAAGCAAAACAAATTTTTTTTCAATAGAATCATAATAACAAATTAGTCCGAATTTCCTTTTGAAAAAGAAACAAAATATTTTTTGATAGATACACATAATGATTATATATATATATATATATATATATATA
>MQRK01230809.1:24442-37501 GCA_001938485.1 Girardia tigrina
TTTTACATAATTGAAGATATTAATAATAGCGGTAGTAATGATAATAATAAAATAATAATAATATTTATATATATATATATATTTTTATATATATTTTTACAAATTTTTATTTACTTATCCTATATCCCTAATAACTTCCACGCGTCCCTGAGCGCTAGCTCAAACAACTGGAAGCTAGAAAGGGATCGAACATCCAAAATGAATTTTAGTTTTATAATTAATATATATTTTTGGTTTATATTTTACTTTTTTAGGGCTCGAAGCGCAAGGGTGTTTTAATGTTTTAATATTTTCAATTTCAGGATCTCAACATAATTACTAAATAAATAAAAAATATTTTGAAATTCCCAAATACTTATATCTACTCTGAATGCAAAATAAATGGATGTGTCTTACTTTCAGAGGAACACAAATTTATAAATTTTGTATTAAATAAATAAATATTAATGAAATAAATGTATATTTATGGTTATAGTTAAACCTAAAAATTTACAACGTTGACATACATTTATTTACCCATCGTAATTTGACACCCATAGTTCCCTTTTTTCCTCTGTTTGATTGATCAACAATCATTAGTATATTACTTTCCTTACCACTGAAACTAAAAACACGAGCTTTTAGGAAAAAAGTATATTAGTATATTACTTTCCTTACCACTGAAACTAAAAATACGAGCTTTTAGGAAAAAAGTATGAAATACCTCAAACACGCAGTGTTTCGCCTGGAAATAAATATACGTTAACTTTTATAAACTTTGTTTAAACAATATCATATCATAAAGGAGAATGAAATGCCACGTGAACTCTCTCATCTTTCTAATGATTATCCAGAACTCGATGATGTCTGTACATATTTTTAGGATACATATATTGGCCGTGCTCATGGAGAACGAAGATTACGTCCTTGATATTCAATTCAAATGTATAAAAACATTTCAAATACATTCCAGAATCGTGCATATTGATAAATTGTTGTCTGTTGATTAAAATGTTTCTTTAAAATCAGAACAAAACATTTAAATTGATTCCAAATAGAATTTCATCAACAGCAAAATATTCCACATTTGCATGTAGAAGTATGCATAATAATGAGAGAAAATAACAAAATCATTTCAAACATTTCTTTCATTAACATACTATCACCTTAAAGAGATACTTTCAATAAAATAATTCAATACTAAAAGTGGTCTCTCAAGACACTACTATGGAACGTAGTGATAAGTTTTATGCCAACATTTCTCATCAAACTTTTCTATATATATATATATATATATATATATATATATATATTTATAATTGATAAATATAATTAATCATTGATCACTGAATTAATCAGTGACCTGAAGATGACGGTAGATCCATCGAAATATATTGTTATTCATATTTTTTGTTATTCATATAATTAATTATTCATATTTTTGAGAGTAATTGCCATTATTATAAAATATCGAAGAAAAATTTCGAGCAAATTTCAGATTGAGAAAGCGATCTTTTGGTATTTTTGTCGAAATAAAATTGAATATGAAAAGTAATTAGAATTCAAATTCGAATGACAATTGTTATAGATTTTTTAAAATGCGGTTTCGCCGTAAATATGATATTTTTTGTGTGGATTTGTAATTCGCAATATCTCAAATTTATTCGCATTTTAAAATATCATTATCGTGCTAATTTTACCAATCTATTTTCGTAAAATGTTTATAATGAGTGTTTATATTAATTTAAACTACCTTGATATTTTTCATTTGGATTTTATTCCTAAACTTGAATAAATTATCTTCGAATTTATTAAACTTTAAACTTCGAAATGTTTAACAGTTATTTTAATAATATTTTATATCGAACTTATTCTGATAACATAATTCCATTTTTTTAAAATTATTTTAATTTTTGTTACATGTTAAATTTATTTATTAAATGAAATAATTAACATTAAAAATATGGATAATTATTTGTTTAAATGATATCTATTTAAGTATTTTTGTGTTTAAAAATAAATTTTATAGATTTGTGATTCGTTGTTACAAACTATCCGGGTAATGATAAGCGATTTAAAAATTATGCTCGATCATTTGGAGAAATTTAATGGAAACGGCAGTTTTGAAATTTGGAAGAAAAAGTTCAAGATGATTATGAAAATCCAGGGGATTTTGCATCCGGCCCCATATCTTCCTTTTTGTTGACTGATGTTCCTTTAAATATATACATGGAATTGGATGAAAAGAAACAGAGCAACTGTGAAGAAGTACTGCAAATCTTGGACAATTCATTCGGAATAACCAGACGATCTGCGTACAACCAACTGCTTAATTTGAAATATTACGAAGGACAAACTATTGACGATTACGTTTCTCAAGTAAAGATGTTGGCATCAAAAATCGACGATCTGACCAAGGCGGCCTTTATGGCTGGATTGCCGTTCGACTTGCCATTGAATTTAGAGCAGGTCGGAGATCAAGATTTAACCGAAATGGTTGAATATAGTCGCAGGTATTTAGGAATTAAAAAATGCGTCACACAAAGTTCAATGTCAGCGGTACAAAACGGTAGAATAAAAAGGTAGTTCAAATAAAATGAATCTTTTCAAATGATTCTATAATTTTTCCACTAGATAAAAATCCATTAGTCCTTTCTTTTATATTATATTTATTATCCGATATATATATATATATTATTTTAGAGCGGATATAACGGTATTTTAATCTTCAGAGTTACTTCTAGCTCCATCATGACTGTGTGACAGTTCTCGCAAATTCGGAGAGGCTGTGACGACTGGATGAAGCAGAATGACGTGCGGGCAGTGACGTTAGCCATCTCGGACTTGTAGCGGGCGCACCGCGACATCGTCGACCGGTCGATCTCGTCGGAAGCCAGCCGGCCGATCAGAGATACGAGCAACATCGACCCGATCAAATCTAAGGGAATCATTTAAATGCAATTCTGTGAGCGAAGAGCGTCAGATTCAATGAATTATTGTCACAATTAACCAATCGGAATGTTCGATTCAAGTTTAACGCAATTTTTATTTTGATTTACTTAATTTATTAAAACAACGACGGTAAAATTATTTATGAATTTGAGATAAATCGAATAATGTTTTTATTGGGGGAAAAATAAAGTTAAGTGATTCATAGGAGTGTTTCGATATTTTTACAGCTAGTTCCGCGAGATAAAAAATTATTATCTCAAAATAAATAAATTTATTGTCAATGCTACTCGAACAAATTTTCGTCTTCTTTTCCTTATTTATGGTCATATCATTGATCTCAACTATTTAAATGATCGTTTATTTATTAAAAATTCTAAATTTAAAATAATAATGTTTATTCTAACTGAATAACGTATTGGAAATTATTTTTTTTCAAAATTTAAAAAAATATAGGTTCAGATTAATTTTTTACAGATTATAGCTTTTTAATCAAATTGTGGAAAAATCAATATATAATCTAAATTTTTAATAAAATATCGTATTTTCCATAGATTATATAAATCAAGTTTAAAATGAAGAAATATCAGTTGTGGAAAAATAAGTCTGCATCAATCGATAATGAATTACCCGGGATTGGTACCCGTAATCATGGCAACGGTTCCGAACACCATTTCAACGCTCTGATTGGTCCCCAGTATCTTAGCACCGGTAAGCAAGGTCCAGATTACCTTAGCAACCATTTTAGTCACCTCAGCCATCGTAACCAAGGAGCCGCTTAACTTAGCAAAGGATACAGTAAATCAAGGCCGTTGTAACCGTGGTAACGGTAACTGTTTCTATAGCAACCATGAACCTTTCCCTAGAAACCTTAGAAAAAGTGCTAATCAATCGCTGCACAGTGCCAAAATGTGCTAATCCATATTTTTAAAGTTTCAATCGATGGAACACATTATGCAGCATTATTTTAATGTGCTAGCAAGAAGCTATTTAGACTGCACATGTGAAAAAGTGCAAAAATTAAAACATAAAAATTTTTAAAAGTTGTAGTTTAAGAAATCAATATCATGTGTTTGATACGAATTTTGATTCTCTATGTTTTTCGATTAAAAAAATGTTTTATTCGGTAAATTTTCAAGTAAAAAAAAATTAATATAGAAGAATTGCTCAACTAAAACAATTGGAAATAGTGAATATAAAATTGAATCAAATAATCTGAATCAAAAATATGACTTAAATTAATTTTAACCTCCAGTCATTTCATTTCGACCAGAAGAAAAATAAGATCAAAAAGAACTGAGAAATATTTGACAAATATTTGCAATTGCCAAACAGAGAAATACCATTGAAATTAAACGAAAATCCAGTGAATTTTCTCCAGCGAAAGTTAATGACAAATACAAATTTATATCTCAATCATTACTTGACAAGGTGAAAAAAAAATCAAAAGGAAATCGATTATTTGAAATCGAAATCATCATGTTTCTATAGTTTAAAAATCAAAGAATTTGAGTAGAATTAAAAAGAATTTATCTAACGATAAAAATTGATATAAAATGCAACTGACTTTATTGGCAACAGAACTTTTTCGAAGAAATAAATGAATGGGTCGACAATCCCTGCTTAGGAAATGGCTAAAATTGTATGAACTTAATAAATGATTATTTGTGTCAATGCGAATCAAACAAAACCAGGAATTTGTTTTTCGACTCGATTAGATGATCAAGACGAATTTTGGAATATTAAATTCATTCCTGGAACGAATTATTTCAATACATTAACTCTATTTTATTAAATACATTTGTGTTCACAAAAAATAACGAAAAAATACTAATAAATAAATAATTTAAATAAAAGATAATTAAATTAAAAAAATGATGAAATTGATTATTATTCATTGTGAACAATTTATGACTCATGGAGTCGAGTCAATGAATTGACTGAACAGTGAATGGTGTGATTGATAGAACTTTTTTTGTGTGTTCAGGACTTGTTTTGAATAGTTCGAGCCTGTGAGTGTCTTGTGTATTTATGTTTATAAAGTGAACGTGACCAAATTTGTTTCAACGATTCATTATTTTTAAAAATATTTAAGGCGCAAGTTTTGACTCAGTAAATAGACATTTGTTTTGGTTTCTTGATGATGAAAATTTTTGGGGAAAAAAATGTATTATGGAAAAAATAAAAGATTTGAGTTCTTTGAATTAATTTTTCAACCACGACGTATTCAAATGATTATTTTAGTGAAAGTTTTGTCTCGCTTGAGTTGTAAATCGATCACTTCGTTCGCAAGTACCTTTGATCTTACTTTAGTGTAAAATATTTTTCATCATTCGGCCTCAAATGACAGAGACAGCATACCGATCATATAAACCATTAAATATATGTTGTGCGATTGATTTGCTTTTGATTCCGTTACGGCTTGAAGAGTCTGGCATCGCTTCTCTAGTCTATTTTGTTGGATAATCCATACAGATTAAGAGCATGCAGTCGATATTGCATCGAATCGGTTACATTATTGTTAGGAACAATGCAGAATGGAAATCCAAACATTGCAAAAATTTATTGTTGAAAAGAAAGCTGAACTAATGTTGCCATCTAAAAAGCTATTTATCTGGTGCTAAATGATTCGATTTCATTTAATGATACCATTAATAATGATACCATAATGATACATTTAATGATATCATTAAATGATACAATTTCAAGGAGCACTGCATCCTGATTTCTTGTTATTGGCACATTCGTGTTGACAGTTCTTAAAGTTGAGTCTCTATTTCCTGTGGGTTGTAGTTTCCCTTCCTTTTCATCAGGGTAGGGAAACCTGGATAAAATGTCTAATTTATGAAGCTGAATCCCTATTTTTTATTACTTCTAGTAGAATCTTACTTGACTTCTTAACTTATCCACCTTTCTACTTCTACCATTGACAAAAATTGAAATAGAAAGAGTACATATAGGAAAAAAGCAGCCAAGTATTCGTTTTTTAAAGACAGTGCGAATTCTTGATACCTGCGCTAGAAGTTTCCTGCTACACAGAATTTAAGGCAGTTTTCAGACTTCCTAACTCTTTCAATGAAGAGTAGCTAGTTTACCTTCCATTAGTTGGAGATATTGGCACAAGTTTTAAACGTCCCTTACAGTTTTGTAAAGTTTTTCAAAATCGTATTCAAAATCTTTTTCCGTGGGCTATGTTACTTCTACAGTTCCCTTTTCATAGTGGTGATGTAAAACGTTCATTTAGTACTTTCAACCAAGTATTAACCTCTGTGAGACAGCGGTTGACTCCGGAAAACACCGCAGTTTTTTTGCAACTATTTAAATAAACTACGTTTAAATAAAGTTTGAAGTATTAAATTATGCGTTTTAAGGAAAACATATGTAAGTATATTAATAGCATGAAATTTTTTTTATTCTAATATGTGTGAATGTTTATAGTCTGTAAAAAATTTATTTACAATACTTAACAATATGAATGAAAATAACTACATAGATAAAATTATACTATGGACAGTGCGTTTTTATGCACCTAAATGAAATAAACGATGTTAGGATTTTTTTATGAAATGTTTTGAAATAATAATTGAATTCAAAGTATCATTTTAAAATCAAAAAAAATCAAGAACTAAATAAAGTTATATTAACTATTATAAAATTTCGTAAATGTAAATTAAAATAATATCGTACCAAAAAATTTTTTGGTGTACAAGCTTTTATAATTTGTCATATATTTGCGGTTCTGTATCTATTTCACCCACTTCCCACATTTTTGACTGAATTATCAAAGCCTACTAGGCGAAAACCCACTTTCTATTTGCATTTAGATGTAGCAAATTTCAAAGCCTACTACTAAGGAAAACATGAGAACGACACTTTAATTACTTTTTTGCGGCCAAACTAAAGGCGGTAGATGAGCAGTGACAGTGAAAAAGTGTATTGTCACTATAAGTTTCATGTCGCTAGGTGAATGGGAAGTGGATGAATTTTCGATCGCAAGATTTGATGCATCCAGACAGACAAACAAATGAAACGTAATAAAAGCTTGTAATAATAATAATTATTATGATTTGGTAATTTGGTAGAGTTTGAATTTTATTCATGAAAATAAACAAAAAGATTGCTATGTAATACAGTGTATAAATTTTTAGATAATCGTAAGTGGTTTTTTTGCAAAATAAATTAAAAAAAGTATTTTTTTTCAAACATGTTCAAGGGAAAGTGTATTGTCATCTAGAATACATCACTCCTGAAAATTTCAAGTCACCAGCACAACGGGAAGTGGGTGAAATTTCGATCGCAAGATTTGATCCATACAGACAAACAAACAAATGAAACGTAATAAAAGCTTGTAAAAAATAAAATTATTTAATTATAAGAAATTAAAAAAGTCATATGGATTATTAATACTATATTTATTTTTATTAAACCGGTTTGAGATTTATGAAGTAAATAGTTCCTCAAAAGTAAAAAAATAAATGAATTTAATTATATTAAATTTGTTTAAATAAAATCTCTTAGACATTTTTTGTAGTGAAGTAAAATTTGAAGAACTGATGTCGGCTTCTAATATTGATAGCATGGAAGATGTTCCAAAAACATCTAAAAAACGGAATATAAAAAAATAGTAACCATGGAAACCGTGGGAAATGCAAATATTTACCGCGTATTCCGCAAAAAAGTACCACAATTTATTCGTTTCCCAAATACCTAATTTATTAATAATAATTTTCTTCCTAACATTGATGATGACTACCCCTCGGATGAGCGCATCCAAATGAGCCCGTGTTTTTAGATCTTGCTAAAATCAAAAATTTCATTATTCCCTATGTTTTTTCTGACTCAGTATTTCTATAACATGTTTAAAAAATATATAAATAATGTTTTTATTAAATATATATATATATATATATATATATATATATATATATATATGTAAAACTGCTTCGGAAGTAACAAATCAAAAACTAAACATAAACCACAATAGTATAACTCAAATTAATAAAATGTTGCATAAACAAATAAATTAATGTTAAACAAAGCGCAGTTACAAATAAATTACATATTTATTGGTAGAAATTAATTTTAAGTATTATGTCAACTTCTTCTGGTTCCGTTTGCAATGTCTGTCTACCCTACTAACATTTTTGAGTCTTCGAGTTTTCTGGAGTTAAAGGAGTCCTCACCTTCATTGGAATTCTCCTCTAAATAACTCTGATCTTGCAAGATTAAATCAACATCACCATCAGATTGAAAAGTTTTTGGTTCATTATTTATAACATCTTCTATTTTTACATTTGATGATTCTGTGTCGAGTTCCGGTAGAATTTTATACGTCATTCGTCCTTCACGATTATGAAGTTGCTTCCTTTTCTTGATGTAACAGTAATAAATAATGTTTATAAAAATGATAACAGCAAGAAAAATGAAAACAAGCACAATAATCCACAGAATATCCATTATTACTTCTAAAGATTGATTAAATAAACTAATTAGTTAAACTAGTTTAATAAAGTAAAAATAAACTAGTTAAATAAATGTTAAACTAGCAAAGGTCGACCATAACTAATGATGATAATACAAAATACGGTAACATTGTTTTGATGTGCGTAATATAACAATTTATTGGTCTCAATTTTTAAACAAAGAAAAAGAATGTTACAATAGTGTGACTCAAAAGGAAGTTAAAAGTTTGAAACTTCAGAATGACATTGATCCATAGTTATCCTTGAAAATTTTCAATTCTTCTGTTCCAGAAATTTTTGCATATATATGTAAGGAATATTTTTGGATGATGTTTATTGTGTGTGGTTTGGTGTGTTTTTTTAGGATTGTGTTTCTCTCACCCAGATGGAAGATTTATATTTTAAATATTTTAAACCGTCCGATTAATTTGAACATTTAAAAATGTAAATAACAAATTAAATTAATGTATCATAATCATTGTGAGAAGTATTTGTAACGTCAATATAAGATGTCATTTTAATTCAATTTTATGTTTATTAATAATAATTATTCAAAAAAAATTTTCAACTATTTCCTACATTTGTAATCAATCCACCGATCTATTTTCCAATAATTTTAAATTTATTTTAAATGACATCAAAATAATATTTAATTTTAAATTTTTTATAAAATATTTAAGAAAACTATTAATGTACGTATATTTAATATTCAATATTTTTAGGTTTTAAATATTTAATTTTTTATTCATATACTAAATTAAATTCAAACTTTGAAAAATAAATTTTACAGATTTTAATAAAATTTTTCAATAAAATTCAAATAACATTTTTATTTTAAAAAATACTGTTTTATCTGTTATCTGTTTTTAAGCCATTTATTTTTTTACTAAACAAATATTTTAAATCACAGAAAGTTATAAAAAATATTTTTAAATTCAAAGTTAAAATATTTAATTATCATTCTACTGAATTTTTAAAATTTTAAATTTGATTTCAGTTCAAAATAATTTTTAAAACCATTTAAATTTTGATCACCGAACTAAATTAACTAATTTAGAACTATATATAGAACAACATACAACATGCACAATATCAACACACAATTCAAAACATTCCACACATCCCCCTCGGTTTAAATGTCTTTAACCATTCAACATGTCTAATCAAAGTTCTACCATCTTCGAGCTGTAACTCGTAACTCCTTTCGTGACTTCGTTTCAACACAATTACCGGACCCATGTAACGGTCATGTTTTTTTGATATATTTTCTTTTTTATCAACACTCTGTCTCCTACTTCAAAAATCTTGTTGTCTCCACATTTTGTTCGTATCTTGCTGTATTTCCCTCGTACAGATTTTTCTTATTTTCTTCATTTTTGCCTTTTCTGTACTTTTAGTTATTTTCCCTTGAGGTACTTAGCAGGGCGTATCTTGCTGTATTTCCCTCGTACAGATTTTTCTTATTTTCTTCATCATCGTTAGTTTCTTTATTGTCTTTCCACCAATGTCTTAATCGTCTCCCAAATATTATTTCAGCCGGTGAAACGCCTGTCGTAGCTTGAACTGTACTATTCACCATAAATTCTATTTCCGAAAAAAATTCTGTCCAATCTCTGTGGTTTCCGTCCTTCATTCTAATATTTATAGCATCTCTGATTGTTCGAAATTGTCTTTCCACTATCCCATTTGTATTATGATGATATGGACTTGAATAGATTATCTCGACTTTGAACCTTTTAACTGTATCTTTGAACAAAGCCGACTCAAATGTTTTTCCTCTATCAACATGGATTTCTTTTTGAGGTCCAAATTTCCATATCCATCTGTCCAATATCACTCTACGAACTGTTTTTTTCATCTTGACTAGCAACTGCATTCAGGCTAATATATATACTGAATTGGTCTACTATTGTAAGTATGTATTGATATCCGTTTATGTTTCTTTTGAATGGTCCACAGAAGTCCATGTATATTTTCTGGAAAGGTTCATCTACCGACAATTTTATATGTTTTTCTTTCGTTTTCGCTGTTAATGTCTTTCTTTTTTGACAATTTAAACAACTTTGGACTATTTCTTTAATGACATTCCGCATATTTTCTATGTCAAAATCTTCTTGAAAATATTTATAGACTTTTTTACTACAAGCATGACATAACAACTTGTGCATCTCTTCAATAAAATCTGTTCGTTTTTCTTTTTGGATCCAGTATTTATTGTCCTGAGTTGTCACAATGTTATTTTTAGTGTCCATTTCCTCACCATTGTTACCCTCTCCAGGTAGTGTGGGGTTGAAAGTTACAGTGGTGTGGGAAACTATCCCGTATTAGAACCATGAAAGGTTGGGTCTCAGAAGTTTGAAAACATGTGATAAGTAAAAATGTTGTTTGGTGATGGACCCTAGAAGGTATATGAGGTCGGATATTGGTGACATAATGTCGACGTCAAAGATGTTTTGTGAGAGATCCACCAAGTTTATTATAGTAATTTTAATGGTCGTATTGACTTGGTGTGAAGCGCTTCCATCACTTGTTTGGTTAATGGGGTCTTGTCTGTAGACTTGGAAGTTGAACTTGTCGTGCTTGAGGTCGTCGAGGATCATGGTACAGGTGACATGATTCGGTTTTATGTACGTGGAATGTGACTTCGGCCCTGTGAAATCCGCGTATGCGTACAGTGGACAGGCAATTTCCATGGTAAGAATGTGTCGTTTGAAATCGTCTCCTCGAGGTTGCAAAGTGTCTGTGCTCATCATACCGGTGTTAAAAGAATTTAAAATAATATCCAATCCATTATATTTTCTCAATGAAAGATTGCAATTTATTTGTTACCCTCTTTTTATTTTAATTCTTAACCGGAATAAACATGTGACAAATATCCCATATATTGAATATATAGTATATATCATATAAATAAATATTATGAAGAGAAATTAAATATACACTATTGGTCAGGATTCCGTGTCTCCACGATATTTTGGACAGAAGACGGTAATAATCGCCTTTCATTTTCAAGAAGAACACTTTAGCTTCATCGCCATTTGTAGCCACCAACAAGAACTCATCGAGTAAGGCTATTATATCAGCGCAAACTTCTTTCAATTCTCTTTCAATTTGACTTCGGTAGGCTTTAATCAGTGGAAGTCGAGAAGGATCTTTTTGTTTGATGCTACTCATCATCTTCCACGACGCTCTCCGATTTCCGATTACGTTTTTATATGCTACGGATAACAAGTCACGCTCATCCATGTTTTATTCGCCAGTCATTTTAACGACATCTCTCATCGCATTAACCACTCCATCATCAGCTAATTTAGCTCTATACACTTTCACCTCTCTATCAGCCATTTCATCAATTTATTCTTTTTGATCGTTCGATTAAATTATTTCTTTTGTATTTAAAAATTTGAAATTGAAAAACAATTGAGATTGACACCTTTTATTATTTTTGTAAATTGACAAACTTTTTTTTTAAATTGAATGCAGAGTAACTTGAAAATCGTTTTTAATAATTGAACTTGAAAAATTGAAAGAAAATTGTTAATTGTGATTACAATTCACATTAACACACATAGCACACACACACTTTGTCCAAATCATTTATATTTACATATCATTAAACACATTCCATTCTCACAACACACAAACACACTTACCAGACAAACATACATACACAGTGGCAGACAGAGAGAGATTCCTTTATAAAAATAAAAAATGAGGCTCACAATTTGCTTCATGAATTCAAACCGCTGATTGATTACATAATCAATCAATAATAAAACTATCGCAACTCGTACTCTATTTGCATAAATCCAAATCAAATTTTAATTTATTTTCTTGTTATTTGATTAATTTTTCTTTTATTTTTAATTATTTATTTAATTTATTCATTTTATTTAATTAAAGCAATTTATTTAATTTGTTAATTTAGTTATATATTTTATTTATATTCACTAATACTGGCAAAAATAAATGTTCGGTCAAAATTGGCAATTCTCCGCTCCAACTATTATAATACAGTATGATACCACACTGGTGATCCGTATAGTAGCTGGAAAGGACTGTGATCCGACTAGGCACTGCTAAAGCATTCCCGGATCGTAGACGTAGAATTGACTCTTTAGTTTCCAACTCGTAGATGTGATCGGTCGGAGTGATCTCTGGAACAGTATCTCTCAGCACCCGCTCGGTGTGTTTCACTACTCAGTTGACTGATTGGCGAATCGAGCTGTTAGGAGCGGTTGTCGAACCGGCAACAAGAGAAATCTGATCGGTCCGGAGTCGATTTAGCTTTTCCCTTTTCGGTTCATCATCGTATTCGGTCGGAGTGGTGATCGGTAAAGCAGCTGCTGACATTCGATCGGAAAGGCTCGCGGTACAGTATGACGTCTGAGTTATCGGTAGTAGGGGAAAAATGTATGTTCTCCACCATCCCACCCCCCGGGGGGGGAATCGTTCCTAGTTACCGTGTTTGCCATGGCAACGGTCGCGGTTACCATGGCAACGGTCGCATTTACCATGGCAACGGTCGCGATCGCCTTGGCAACGCTTCTGATTGGCCGCCGGGCCCCCTGGCAACGGTCGCGATCACCTTGGCCTAGGCAGCAACGCTTCTGATTGGTCGACGGTTCCCTAGCAACGGTCGCGATCACCCTAGCCTAGGCAGCAACGG